>JAYKKM010000090.1:1662500-1940000 GCA_035772405.1 Chrysogorgia sp. JL179-B06
TTGGTAGCGTGGCCGATGTGTTAACGGCAGACGAAGTGATATGATAGGCAGCCGGTTATTTAATCAGCGAACGACTTTACATACATTTTTATTTTGCTTTCTGTCGAGCGTGCTGCTTAGTGTAGTGGTTAGTTTCCAGGTTGCGATGCCGAATATGGCGAGTTAAATTCCCACAACGGAAATCTCTTTTGTGAGTTTTCTTTTAATTTTTTTCTTTCATTTTTTGTCTTGATTTTCAATGGTTAGGGTTTGGTTAGGGTTAGAATTTGGGTTATGATTAGGGTTTATTTTAGAATTATTGTTACGATTACCAACTGCCGGTCATACGCGGTCTGTGGGCCTGGGGGAGAGAAAGCGGGCGAGGGGTTATTGCGGTACACGTATTTCTAGTAGTTAATTTGTCATCGCTATTTAGATGTAATGATGTTAAGTTTCACGAAGTGTTGTAATGTGCAAAGTTTCAAGTGATTTTGTCGAATAATCTCAAATATATACCTGATTTTCTAAAAACGTGTAAAACGGCCTTGTGACGTCGATGGTTATCATTTACATATCACATAATCTAAATAACTCCAGAACGACGTGAGATATGAAAGAGCTCTAAATTACAATTCTTCGTTATTTTAGAAGTTGATTTAAATACCTTACTTATATTAATATTCACGCGGTATTAGAATTCGCGCAAAATTAAAACTGAGCGAAAAATAATCCGCGCGAAAAGGCAAAGAGAACAGAAGAGAAAATTTTGATGATTCGGCAAAAAAGGGGAGATGAACAGGAAAAGAACGCAAAATAGTGCATTATACACCGTTATCGTTAAAAACCAAATATGCTGTCCTCTTCATCTACCTCTCCTGTTGTTTCTATCGAGATATTTTCGTGTTTCCTGTAATCGTAAAGGTAATACGAATCTCTCAGACGGCTCCTTGGGGTAAAGAAGATCTCCTAAACTTTGAATCACACACAATTGCAGTCAGAATTCCAATTCATACTCAAAATAAAATTTGCAAAATCTCTAAATTTATCTAGGTAAATGTCCTACCAAGGACATATTTTCGATCTTTCCTAATCTGATTTTGGTATACAAACCAATTGCGTGTGGGATATAGATTTCCTTTTAATCCCTGCTTTCGTCACTGATATAACGACTGGTTGATCTTTGATGCTCATATTTTCTCTGTATTAACCAAGTGTCATTTTGTCCCAACTGACAAGTTGCATAGTTACATGTACAGATTTACTTGCTTGTTTATGCCATACACAGATTTCCTTTGCGGACACCTCTTTATGCGGTCACGCTTTGTATATTTTCCAAAAATGGTAAACCAGGGCAACACTTGTAACGCAAATGAATTTTACTAGTATGCTCTCTTTAAATGGTGAGCGTAATTAAAACTGAGCGAATATATATATGTTAATTTATGACTGAGCGAAAATTAGTATTAAGCGAATTTAAATACAAGTAAGGTAGCTAAAACTTAATTTTTGTTTCATAAACACTTTAAACTTATAATATAACTGACCTTACGGTGAATATATCACGCAATTACAAACATGTAAATATTTCAACCATAAAATAACAACACTGTTCTTAAACCACGATGTCTTCTCACCTGCTTCGTCTCGATAGTTTCATCAATATTTCTTGAAAGCAATTTGTTTTCAGTGACCGATATTTCTATCGTGAAGTTACCATCGACAATATGTTCTCGATCCATTTGGTTGTTGTCACTGTCACAGTGTATTTTGGTCTCCCTAAATTTAAAATAAAATATATTGATTATTAAGGCACGTTTCAAATGTAAAACTTCGCATGAACTCAGGTTAAAGACATTTTGAATAAGTAAAGCTAAAATATATATATCATATATCATATATCATATTTATTTTTTTTGAGGTCCGTAACTCAGGTCCGTAACTAAAATAGAGCCTTTTGATTGGCTGAGTACGAGGTCCGTATCACACCAGTACGGACCTCTCGCAACTTTTCGCGCCAAAAAATTGCAATTTTTTTGACTTTGCTCGAAAAAAATAAACACGTTATTTACCGTTTTGGTCGGTCCGTACTGGAAAAATATTTTCCCTCAGTCTCAGAAGCGGCCCTCGACCTTCGGTCTCGGGCCGCTTCTGAGACTTCGGGAAAATATTTTTCCAGTACGGACCTCCCAGCCGGTAAATAACATATATATCATATCATATCGTCATATCATATCATATCATATCATCATATATCATATCATATATCATATCATATCATCATATCATATCATATCATCATATCATATCATAATATATCATACCATATCGTCATATCATATCATATCATATCATATATCATATCATATATCATATCATATCATATCATATCATATCATTTTCAGTATTTGACGTTAAAGTCAGCCTTTTGACGATTGACATCACGAGGTTCAGGAAATAACGCACTTTGTACTTATTGAATTCTTATAGTACCTGTAACGACGAAGTGAATAGTTGAATGCTAAAATGTTTTATGATTTGAACTAACTTGCGTGATCGGTTTTATAAAGGTTTGTTTTTCCGGAATGCTAATGAGTGTGACGTCATTAAAGGCATCATTTCCGATACAATATTTTGCTGCTAAAGAAATTTCACCAAATTCAAACATTGATGATATACTTGAACGCTATACTAAAGATTTTATCAACTTTTTCACTCAAATAAATAAGCAGTCTATCACATGGAAAGCAGAAAAAAGCCACTAAATTCCTGGGTTGATGTTACACTCATTATAGCATTTCGGTATATCGTTTTTCATTAGCCTTTGTGGCCTCGTTGTATGTCGACAATTCAAAAGAATCTTTTCTTCACGAGGTTGTAAGCTAATTTATATGCGTATAAAAGAATATTTAGAAACGGCGCCAACATTATGAAAGAGGTCTATAAAGATTTGTTTGTCCGCCATTATGAAAAAGTCTATAGAATTTCAACACAAAGCTCAAATCATAAAACATTTTGGTATTCAACTATGAACTTGTAAAATCTATATTAATAATATCGTATTTCGGTTACAGCGCCAGGCACTAGATATATAATTGCATTGCAAATTATAGCGTGCTTTCATTTTAAAGGTTTTTTCCTTCCAAAAGGATTTTTTGAAATTTTTCGAAGGAATTTTGTTGAAGGAATTTGAATGAATTTGAAGGAAACACGCAATATTTAAAAGTTTTAATTAAAGATATATGTATATGCGCCTTGTATGGCTGCCAAGTTTTGAGTTGCTCTTAAATTTTACGATTTGAGTTTTAAATTTACTAATATTTTTGCCTCGCAAACCGTGTATTTGCATTTATAAACCTAGTGTCTTGGTAGTAAATACTTGAAGTATTGATGTGTTTCAATATTCTAAAACCTTAATCTGTATTTGTATCTGTATTTCATTGGTAACGTTTCAATTTATTCGCGAGATGCCTTACTTCCCTGTAATTCCCGCCAAAACATTGCTAGCACAGCCTTGAAGCCATTTGACTCAAGGAAAAGAGTTGCCTGCGGAGGAGGCTACGTGTAGATGTTGCAGAGCTGGTCGACGCGGGGATCGCTGTGAAAACATACCACAAACTTCTATAATTGAAAGTATAAACAGTATATGGATATTTAAAAATATTACAATTTATTGGAAAGACAGTACGGACTGCAAACAGAAGTTGAAAGATGGACGTGGATTACTTCGAAAAATGCGTTGATTTACGGACATTTGTTGCTGTCATAAGATAAACATTAGGGACTTTAAGATCTACGACGGCAACCTAGGACGTCATTCAAACAAAAGAATCTTCATGCGAAACAATAAGAATGAATAATTTTTATTCCCAAGAGTAATTTCAACGCCGTTCTCGTTCTGTTTACAACGCTCACGTCTTTAGGACGACGGTAACTCGCGGAGAGATGTGACTTAAGACTGACTTAAACACAGACACTATAATCGTTTTAGAAATATTGAAGCGTTTTGGAGATCATAAAACAAGCTTGGAGTGTCAAATACGCTAGTTAATCGACCGTGGTTTCATTCAAATGCTAAAATAATTTGTGTTGCTTTTACTGCCGTCGCCGTCCTAGGTTGCCGTCGTAGATCTTAAAGTCTCTATGATCAACGCCAGAACAGTTCGAATTTACAATTTTAATACAGTCAGACTATGACTATTATTTTAAATACTAATCATGTTTATCTTATGACAGCAACAAATGTGCAGTAAATCAACGTATTTTTCGAAGTAATCCACCATCTTTCAAGGCTTTCAACTTGTCTGCAGTCCGTACTGTCTTTCCAATAAATTGTAATATTTTAAAATTATCCATATACTGTTTATACTTTCAATTATAGAAGTTTGTGGTATGTTTTCACAGCGATCCGGCCCCCCGGATGATATAAGCGAGAATAAGCCAGGTTACAAAATAATCCAATATCCTTGGAGTCACGTGACCAGCCTTTACCGAGGATCTACGAGGCTACGCAAATTCGACCCGGGTCTCCACTCCCCTCCTATCCCGGGCGCTTCCTCCCCGGGCACTGAGAAGACCCTGGGTACGAGGTTGTGTACAGAGTTTAGGATGCAAAACATGCGGACTATAGCTATGTTTACAAACTGGGCGTGGACTACAATTTTGTAGTATAAACAAGCATTACTGTATACTGTATACTACCGAGCTCTCCCTTACTCACTACAGCAGTGTATTAATATACACAGTAGACAGACAATACACTGGATGATTGTAAACTCATATCCTCAGAAAAATGATTCTGTGTCCCAGACAGGAATCGAACCGGAACAGGAATCGAATCGATTGCCGGTGAGATGCTCTAACAATATTGAGCTACCGAGACTCAGATGGAGAGTGAAGGTTACAATGACGTACTGACTCTATTAATATATGTCCTATGCAGCTCGAATTAATTCACTACAGCAGTGTATATATATTATAACACATCCAAGCATTACTAATATATAGTAAGTTAGTATAAACTGCTGCATACTAGGCGCATATATCATTTGAACCAGTCTTCTCCCTCCATCTGAGTCTCGATGGCTCAATCAAGTTTTTCTGAGGATATGATCATATATGAGCTTGACGATCGTCCATGTATCGTATACTGGTCCGTATCCCATAAACAATCTGTGTTTACTTCATCCATTATGGAACATGTTAGGCCTACAGTAGCTGGCCTACAGTAGTGGGCCATAACTTATTCTGTCTGTTAATAGGATTGGACAATGCTGGTCCTAGGCTTGCAATGTAAAATACAGCTTATATAGGATTATGTTGACATTGGGTATGTTGACATTCATTATGTCAGCAGAACTAATTGTTAGGGATTGAACAAGTACTGTATCTTATTATCCTGATATCCTTAACATCCTGAATATATAGGTTATATATGTGCATGGTGATATAATTTAGATACTATAGTATACAATGCCATGCTTTGCTTAAATATGATATCTGCATGAGGCATTATTATTAATAATAATAATAATAATACAATAAAATTTATACAAGATAGCCCTTTCAATGCTAACACTAGTATCAATGGCGGTCTTGTTTATTGCTAACAAATTAAATAATTATTAAAAATATAAACACTTATTCATATATGTACAGTACAATGTTATAAAAACTAATTTTAACTCAAAAGATGAATACCTGTACATATTGTCAATTAAGGCAATTGCCGATAAGGTGCTACAACATGTATGTATGAACAGATTCAATGAAATGAAATTAGTTCTTTAGATATGATGTAAAAATGCCTTCACGGAATTTCTTAACTAGCATTACACAATGTAACTTTCTTCTAATTACAAGAGGTATCAATCCTAGGGTTTCTATTAACCTATCAGTTTCAAGTCCCGAGTTAGGAAAGATCAGTTTCCCTGCTCTGCGTTGAGACCTCTCGAGAGAAATCGATATTAAGTTACCACATCCCTACCATCTCCACATCGCAGTAGTCCAATGTTGGTATCATCAAATTACTGTATATAATCTAACCACACTAACAATCAGGGTAGAATCCCTAATACATCTTAGTAAACCGTATGATAAAGATGTACTTTCTTCCTTCAACAGCCTTTAGTGTCTGTTTATATATACTAACTACTGAGATTGTGAGACAAGTAATTTCTTTCTTAGTGATTGATGGTAGAAACAGCAGTAGACTTCCACTATTCTTTAATAATAATTAAATTAAAAAGTTTGGGCTATTTAGTTATTGTAAATTTGGGCAATTGGGCTATATGTCCTATGAAACAATTAAATTCAGACAACACAAAGCTCTCAGAGATATTGTCCACTGAAAGTCTATTCAGTTTGACAAATGAATGTGCTATTATCTAATTCAAGTAAAAGAACTAAAATAAATACTGTAAGCAAAATAGACACACACTACGTATTTAGACTCGGTGCCAGTGACGGGGAAAATCCTGCATGGGGTAAGGTTGAACTTTACGGAGACAGAAAAGGCGGACGAAGGGTTATTGCTGATACGTATATTTATAATTATCATTAGCCTGCGAAGAAGGCGTTTGGGGAAGGGACTGGGGCGAGGGCGGCGAGAGCAGCCGGGTTTTTCTTTTTTTCAGTTTTTCGCTCGACGCAACATCAATAAAATCGGTTTTGAAAAAACATCGACTTTTTTCGATTTATCGATTAACCACTACCTGACGGAGTCTCTGAACTGGAAGGCGCATATCCTTAAATTCAAGAACATTTCCCTAGCGGCAAGTGGAATGGTGCAGAAGTGGAAAACGCAGGCTTTACGGGCTTCGTTAAGAGAAAATCTCCATCTCTGTCCTGAAAGGGTTAAACCCACCTATAAATGTTTAGTGAGACCTACACTTGAATAAGAAAAATTTGAAAGCTGCTAAGTTCTTATAAGAACTGGATATAATATGAAAAGGAGAAATAAGAGAACTTCAATGTGTCGAAAAATACTTAAGTGAGAGAACGTATATATATTCAGGCATGGACATGAGTACACGTAAGTACAGCACGTTTTGCCATAAATACCTATACAAGAGAGTGTATAGGTATTGTCACACGCCCCCGGGTTCGCCCGGTCTGAGCCCATAGTAGTTACGCCACTGTGAAAACTATGTAAACACAAGTCTTTCTTAAATTACTAGATCATGACGCCCAGCTCCAGATATCCTGTGATACATACAAGTACAGTTTCTGGCCAAGAACCACCATTGACTAGAATTTCTCTCAATCAGCTGAGAGACCACCTTTATTAACTATCAACGATTAACTATTTACTTTATTATTATTTTGAAACTTGCATATATGTCTCATGATATTGTTAGTGAACATTATAAATAAATAACGTAAGCCATGACGTCGACTCACCAGAGTTAGAATATCCACCGACCGAAATCTACCGTGGAAACTTGAGTATACCTTGAATGAAATGGCGTGGAAACATGAGTCGTGGGAGCCACAGAATCACAATTTTCCCCTGAACACCGTGCAGCCAACACTTGACTATTTAGCACATAACTCTATAGTTATGATTAATATAACTTTATACTTATAAGTTAAACTCATGACCACTTGAACTCATGACCACTCATTATCCTGCTATTTGTTAATATCTGGTAAAGGGGTAGTGTTACGAGATTGATTCCGGTTCACGCATGAGCACTTACGTTAACACGTCTATTTTGATGCAGCATCATGATATTATCCCAATTTTAAGGCTATGTCTTAATTGTCAAAAATCTCATATTAAGACATGACCCTAACGCCAACCTAACCCCAAATTGTTAACTCCTCACCCTCCAACGACCTCCAACCACTCGTAAGACAATTTATTTCCTTTGAGAAGTTTAAAAAGTTCTTTGTGGGCTTCTTCGCATGACAACAAGACACATCGGACCAATACCGAGGAAAAAAACGGATTCTGGTATGTGGCCTATACGACGGGACTGCGGCTACGGTAGAAAGTTTAACATGAGTGGTATTAAATAGTTTCGTATTTCAGTATTACCTATTATTAACTGTGGCTTTATCTGGGACTGGCAAGTTTCGTGACAATTTTTCCTTGACAAGTGTATATACTTGCTAGTGGCGTGCGAGTTTTTCAACAAGTACACTTGTCGATTGTCGAACTTGTCAAGTATCCTCATACACACGGGCAAATAAAACTTTTCAAGTTTCCTCATACACACGGGCAAATAAAACTTGTCAAATTGAAACTTGTCAAGGAAACCTTGCTCCTGTAAACTAGGCTTAGGGACAGGTCATAAAGTAACTGCTAGGGGGGGGGGGGCAACATTTCATGGCCCATCACAGATTATTGAAAACGTTTCATGACCCACCCTGTTATACATCTATGTCAATCAACTTCGAACAGACCATTGCAATCGAAGAATGTAATATTTCGAGTAATATTTGATAAAGTACCTCAATTGCAATACCACCATACCTTTATAGATTAACTCTATTACAGAATCATCCTCAGAGAAACATGAAGAGATAATTTTCATGATTATCTCACACTGCCGAAGTTTTTTTATTTAAAAATATTTTTGAAATTTAAAATTTTTGTTGACTTCGGCAGTGTCAAAACATGAGCTCTCGACTGGCGGCCATATTTGGAACACGACATCGAAGAATTGTATGGCAAGATCGTTTTAAAAACATTACATATAAAATCGCTGTCTATTCTCTATTGTCTATACATTTGGGACTGAAAAGCATATCAATAGTTATAGGTCGAAAACATCGGCTGCAGACGTTTCATATAAGACTATAAGTATCCGGAATTCGAAACATAGTCTTAACCTAACTCTTAATACGCGATAATGCTTTATTTTAGAAATAACAGTTGATTTTAATTTCGAATTTCACTACCAATATTCTATATGTGACGAAAACATCACTCAGTCACTGCTTGAAAGCTAACATCCAGCGATGACAAAATCCTAGAAGATCGTATGAATATTGTAGAAATTGAATGGTTTTAGGTTTAAGGGCTCATAATATTGATTGATTGAATAATTGAAACGTTATTCAAACACTGTTAAATCATCAGGCTAATATTTACATGTCAAAACTAAAATATAGTAAAAAATTTATAACAATATATTACAAACAAAAATATTATAAATAATAACTATAATCTAACTATAACTATAATATCAATTATCAATATTACCACGCCTGTTTACGGTAGTGGGAATCAAGCAGTCGCCGGAAATGACTCTGCTTGCCTTAAATTAAAGGTACGCGGCAGCTCCACTATATCTAAAGCTCTTTTTTAGATAATTGGTTCGAGGCAATAGAAGATCAAGTTTATTAGTAGAGTCTTTGAAGAAATATGGAAGATCGATCACGATAAACAAATTTAGAACTTAAAGGGATACTCCAGCCAAAATTTCATACGAAAGATCTTACTGACTTTAGTTTACTTCAAAAGTTTCAGCATTCCTATCAATTTAGTTAAGAAGATATGGCTAGTTGAAGTTGGAGAATTTGTCCAATTTCGATGCCATATTTGTTTCTCAATCATGACGTTACTGAGTGATTCTATCTCGTGTTATGCCTAAGAAGTTCCTCTACTTTCCTGCATGAGAAACTAAATAGTTTCTTTCAAAAAATTTTCGTCTAAAGAGCATTCACAACAGCTATCACTATGTGATCGCCATCAAAACAACTCCACTGCCGATAAAGAATCACTCAGTGACGTCATATTTTCAAAACCAATATGGCGTCAAAATCCTTAAATTTTCAACTTCAACTAGCCATATCTTCTTAACTAAATTGATAGGAATGATGAAACTTTGGAAATAAACTAAAGTCAGTAAGATCTTTCATATGAACTACATTTGTATTTTGGCTGGAGTATCCGTTTAAGTATTCAGAAGTGAGACCATGTAGAGATTTATAAACCATCACAGCTTTGGCAATTAATCGCTGTGTTTGTATAGTTAGACCAGCCTAATTGATCAATTAAATTATCAGAGTTAACATCATATCTGGAATGACGACGAAAGTTGTATATTACCAGCTATAGATAGCGATATTTTCCCACAGTATATTAGTCGCTCGCGTGACTATATTTGCTTAAGAAGAGAAATCCAGCTTAAGACAATTTTCCAGAAAACCAACCTTTCTATTAAAGTGCCTATTGGCAGTATTTTGAGTTTTTTAAACAGAGGACGAAAAACCAGTTGATAAGTTCTTTTACAGTTTTTGAATTGGTCCATTCGTTTCTAAGGCCCGTTTCACACATCGAACTTTTCATGTGCCGAATCTAATGTAAATTAGCAAAACGCTTTGTTCATGATCATTTGCATTAGAGTCGGCACATGAGAAGTTCGACGTTTGAAACGGGCCTGAGGTATTTCTCTTTTTGTTATATGCTAATGAGGTAGATGATGACGTCATTTAAGTCAAACAACATTCTGTCAAATCCAAAAGTCCTGTATATCTTCAAAAGTATCCACTGAAATTACTTGGAACGTTGCATGTTTATACATGCAGTAAAAACCATGGCGCTTATATATATAATATAATGTTTGCGGGTATTTATTTTGTTCTCACAGGGCCATTAACAACTAATATACCTCATTATATCCATTTTTAGATTGATTAGAACTAATCATACCCGGTTTGACGCCAACGGAGGTACGATTACGAAAGAACAGAAGAAATACCCGCAAACATTATATTACAAAGGAATAGCATAAAAAGAGGTGCATTAGCTATTAAACGTCCCGCTCGACGAGGGTCATTTAGTAAAATTTTACTAAATGACCCGAATCCAGCTGGACGTTTAATGGTTAATGACCTCTTTTTATGCTATTCCTTTGTAATATAATGTTTGCGGGTATTTCTTTTGTTCTTTCGTAATCGTACCTCCGTTGGCGTTAAACCGGGTATGATTAGTTCTAATCAGACCTGGTTTGCCGTCAAAAAACATTATATTACTTATAATAAGCGCCCTGGTAAAAACCCGCTAACAAGAACCTACCATTATTAAGAACCGCAGACTGAAATTAAGAATTTGTTTATATAAGAACATATAAGAATATAAGAACCTATCCCAGGCTGATTGGGTAAAATGTAGGTTCTTGTTAGCGGGTTTTTACTGTACTACAAAACCAAAGAGCATGATTAACAAGGCCGGCGAGAGCATACCCCGGGCCCTAAGACTGACGTGTGTACGGGCCTCCTTCCTAATTTTGTTTTACGTGAAATATATGATTAATGGCTTGCAAATAGACTTGTACAGTAGTTATAATACAGTATAATTGTTATTATTATATATTCAAACTTTATTCTCGTTCGTGATTGGTCAAAACGCCCCTGCTAATTCTCCGTATCTGGAAGCTGACGCGTTATTTCAGCTGCTGACGTGTCGTTGCACGCTGTCGAACCCAAGCCCCCCAGCGCGGTCGGCAGCTTGCTAAAAATCCCGCCAAAACTAAATATTTTTGAAGAGTAAACAAAATGGCTTTCAGCCGGTTTCCATCGTTAAACGAAGAAGAAATTTCGACGTTGCTCTCAGAGAAAGATAGTAAAAGCACGAAGAGAGCAACAAAACTGTTTAAATGTATTTTCGAGGAGTATCTACACGAAAAGCAAAAAGAATATCCGCCAAACGCCATCGAGATGGCAGCTTTCTATTCCACTGGTGTTGTTCTTTGCTTCTTGTTTTTGAATATATAATAAAACAATTATTGGATTCGGTTTTCGCATGTTTCGAATTATTGAATTCGGTTTTCGCATGTTTGCAAATTATTGGATTCGGTTTTCACGGTTTTCGCAACCTCATTCAATAATTGTTTATTAACACTACAATTATAGCCAGGATTCCAAAGGGGGAGCCCAGTGGATCACAGTATGAAAAATGTTGTTATAGTGTCTTTCCGGTAAGGGGGATCTCGTGGCGTGCCCCCAGGGAAATTTAAAATTTTGAAAGGCCCATATGTGCTTTTGCGGCAATTTCTGTACGAATTTTTGTGCCGGGCCCCTTACCAGGTCTCGCGCCGAGCATGAATCAAGTTATATTGTCACCATAGCAACACATTAGTTTCCAGGCCTCTTCGTTCCGAAAGCAAAATTATTTGTATAAAGAACTTATCAACTAGTTTTCCGTCCTTTGTTTGAAAAACTAAAAACTGAAAAGGCTGTATAGGCAGTTTAAAGGTCTATGAGCGCTCGGCTGGGACTATATAATTACCGATCTATTCAAGTTTCACAATTGTCACAATACAGTGTGTATGAAAAAAACGGAACCTTAAAAAATGAATTAGTATTCTTTTCAAACAACCTGTTGTAGTAGTTTGAAAGTCCTAGACTCCTTTGAACCACGGATGCATAAAAAATCACAGTCTTGTGTACACCTCAGGTAATTAAGATAACATTAATTGTATGCATGGTGAAAGTATTAAAAGCTTTTTCTCTTTCTATGGTTAAGAGATGTCTTTTCAAACTAACACAATAGGTTGTTTGAAAAGAATATTAATTAATTTTTTAAGGGTTCCGTTTTTTTATACACACTGTAGAAATATCTGTTCGCGCAAACAAATTCGCCTGGTGAAAAACCGTGTGAAGTATATAAAGTGAGAAGTATAAGCCAAGCTGCACGCAGTGATCATTTGCCAAATATAAGTAAGGCGTTTGAAGACTGAAAATCAACTTACAGGTGGTCGTAAGTCCGGAAAATATTTCGTGCACTTAAATGGCTCAAATTTGCATACTGTTCCCAGTTGGCGCGGTGCGAGTTCAAATCCCGCTCGAGTCAACAAGTTCCATCGACTGAGCAGTAGTGTAGATTAATCATGTCGATAAATTTTCATGTTACGCTGAGGATGATTCTAAAATAGAATAAAGCTAATATATACATAATAATACACTGCCTAACAATTGTTAATGTGGACAATGCATTGTGCATGCGTAACAATAAACTGCCTAACAATTTATTATGGCGAATTTTTAGGACGCCTAGCGTATTGAGCAAATTAGGCCCTTGAAAAAAATAAGGTTGTTAACTTGATATAGCAGGCAACTGTGTGGCTTCTTTTTCTTGAGTCAAATAAGCCACAGTTGCCTGCGAAGGAGGCTAAACTTGATACCGTTGATTGACTATTACCGATTAAATTAAATTATTATACAACGGCTAATTCGTCGTCTGAATTAAATGATACGTGTAAACCAGGACTAAAACTGCCTTGCTTTCACTTGACCACAGCATAAGCATATAAGAAGTCCAAAACTGCAAAGTTAAGGACAAAACAAAGGAGTGAAGGAATCAAGTTGCCGAATATAGACTAGAAACGATAGAAGTATACGGAAGCACGGAACCCGATTTTTATCGATGATTTCTAAAGTTCACAACTGGAAGCCTGATTTACACTATAGTGTGGCTATATGTGATTTGCATAACGTTATAAATCGTCGTTAAAAATAGTTCAGTCAGCATATAAACATCGCCAGCCTTAACGAGTCCAAGCATAACATGAAGCAAGTGCAGAACAAAAGTCGAAACAACGAAACTTTCTGTCTTCGCGAGTCCCAAAGGAGAAGTCATACGGCTTTGTTTTCGTATTCATCTATGTGCTTAAGTAAAAAGCAGGCCTAATATACCCATATATACGATATAATATAAACAAAAATGTAAGGGAAATTATATCTGCCCTGCAGTGCAAGGAGTACAGTATATACCTTATTATTGCCGCTTTGACTTTACAGTTGGCTGTTATGTAGATAGTTTAACCCAAGCTATATGCACCATTGTTTGCCATTACAATCTGGATTATCACTTCACGAGCCGCTTAATATTCTCAACTGACACTTTCTTGATGACCATAGAAACATGACGATGGCATGAATAGCAATGTCTTTATTATTAGCATGTTTTAGATGATAATAAACGTCTGGAAGTTAATTGTACATACCATTCGTGTTTAACACCCTTGGTTACACGATCTTTACTCCATAGAGATATCAATAATCTTTCTTTCAACAAAGAACATATAGAATGTCAAACAAAATATCATGCGCCATCTTTCTGCCTTCGCCTCCGTCAGTGATACAGTTGCATGCATGCAAGCTAGCGTTACTAGGGGCGTAATTACAAGTCCTTTTCACTGGAGGCGGGGTAAAAGCAGCGTAATTTCTTGAATTATAAATATTAAATGTGAATTACAGCTTGGTTATTTTAATATAATAAATTGTTTGATACTCAAGATTTAACGCAAACTCATGAAAATGTTTCTGAACCCCATACGGGAATCGAACCTGCAACCTTCTGATCTCCGGTTAGACGCTCCTCTAACTATTGACTAGCTACCAGAACTCAGATGGCAGAGCGAAGGCTACTAGTTCGTGTGTAGTGGTTCGAAGTGTACTAGTTCGTATGTAGTGGTTGGAAGTGTACTAGTTCGTACGTGCGACTATCTGTATATCTTTTTAGTATCAGATAAATATTCAATGTGTCTTGCAGCTTGGTTATTTCAATAAATTGTTTGCTACTCAAGCTTTAACGCAAACTCAGAAAAATGTTTCTGCAGAGGGGAATCGAACATGTTTTTTTTCTGTCTTTTAGATTTTCTTTACCATAGAATAGTATTTTAAGGGTCGAAAGTGACCATCGATGTAAAAAAAACAACTAAAAAATGGTATTTTGAAGTAAGTATTATTTGAGCTCTGAAATCACTACTATTTAGGCCACCATTACTAAGAACTTGTTCCAAGTGAGCCCGCAATTTCAAAAGGTAATATTGTTTGTGACGTCAGATTCTCAATGCTACGCCTGAATTTGAGTCGAGGTTACTTGTTTTCTTGTTTTCTTCGAGAAGTAGATGAAATGTTCAGCCTTTCAGACGAAGAATTTGAAAAAACGACCTTGAATTACTTGAAGAATTAGCCATGTGGAGTCTTCGCGTTGAGAATCTGACGTCACTTCGTTACGCTGGTCAGGAACATGAACGATTAATGGCGGACATAACAACTCCAGATTTGGAGTCATAAAAATAATACTTGCCATCGTCTAATCGCAAAACGGTTTCGACCGAGAAATATTTAGCAGCTCTGCTTTATAAATACGTAAACATATCAACAAGTAAAAATTTGATCGTAGTATCACTTAGCAAACAATTTACTATATTGAAATAATCAAGCTGCAAGTCACATTAATATTTATCTTAGAGCTTCTATCTCGTATTATGCCTCAGAATTAAGCTCCTCTATTTTCCCTTTCGACTAATTCTCCTCCAAAGAGCATTTACAATAACTATCAAAGCGATCGCAATCAAAACAACTCCACTGCCAATAAAGAAATACTCAAGACGTCATATTTTCAAAACAAATTGGTGTCAAAATCCTCAAACTTTCAATTTCAACTAATCTGATTTCTTCTTAACTATATATAAATTAATAGGAATGCTGAAACTCTAAAGAGAATAAACTAAAATCAGTAAAGGATCTTTCATATGAACTTCATTTGTATTTTGGCCTGGGTGCATCTTTTACCGTAATATTGACATCGTCTGGGAATCAAACCCGTGACCATGACAATCTAGTACTCCAGTGTTACTAAATTAAGAGTAAGTATGGCAATATATAAAATTCAATGACCATATGACGTTTTTAAACAAGATATCAAGTGTTATATATATTTGAACTAATTTCGTGGTCTTAATTAATGTCATTATTATATTGACTGGTAGCAATTTGCAAATATTCATCAACGGTTGATCGTACGTGCAATAAAAGACTTCAATTCATTATAATTTGAGGAAAATCACCATTGTATTTGTACTATCTCTTTTAATCGCGTTTAATAAACCATATACTACAACCAGTCCAGCAACGATCAAGTTAAGTCTGTTTGGCGATCGGCTAAAGTCGGAAATTAACGAAGCTAAATCAAAATTTCCGACGAACTTTTCAACCAAAGCCACAATGGCGTTCCGAACGCATCTGGAACTCGTTCCGAACACATCTGGAACTCGTTCCGAACGCATTCTGAATTCGTTTCGAACGCGCTCGGAACGAATTCCAACCCCCGTTCCGAACGCGAACGCAGGGTTATTTCTGAGCAGTACTGTAGTTTCGCGGCTGTATTTTTCATGGCAATTGATCCGAATTCGTTTCTGTTATATGCGCACGAAAAATTACTTAAAATCTTGAATCGTTAAAGTGCCACTACGATCAAATTTTTACCTATCGATATTTTTACGTATTTATAAAGCAGAATTGCTAAATATTACTCAGTCGAAACCGTTTTGCGATTCGATGATGGCAAGTATTACCTTTCTGACTCCGAATCTGGAGTAATGTCCGCCATTAATCGATAATGTTCCTGACCAGCGTAAATAAGTGACGTCAGACTCTCAACGTGAAGACACCACATGGCAATTCCTCAAGTAAATCCATAGTAATCAAGGTCCTTTTTTTTTAAAATTCTTCGTCTGAAAGGCTGGACATCTCATCTACTTCTCGAAGAAAACAAGAAAACAAGTAACCAGAATCGGACGTCACAAACAATATTACCTTTTGAAATTGCGCTTCTTAGTAATGGTGCATGGCCTAAATAGTAGTGATCTCAGAGCTCAAAATACATACTTCAAAATACCATTGTTTAGGTTTTTTACATCGACGATCACTTTCGACCCTGAAACACTATTCTATGCAAAAGAAAATCTAAAAAATGGGGTGAATTTTCATCGTATAGGGCCACTTTAAATAGTAACAGTAAATAAACCTCATTAAAAATTTCATTATATACATATCTATTATATAGATATGTAGGTTTTCTCCTATTCAGAAAAATGATATCTTTACATGTGAATATAAAAACGATATCTTCACATGTGAATATAAAAATTATATCTTCACACTGTGAATATAAAAATGATATCTTAACATGTGAATATAAAAATGATATCTTAACATGTGAATATAAAAATGATATCTTAACATGAGAATATAAAAATGATATCTTCACATGTGAATATAAAAATATCTTCACATGTGAATATAAAAATGATATCTTAACATGTGAACATAAAAATGATATCTTCATGCATGTGAATATAAAAATGATATCTTAACATGTGAATATAAAAATGATATCTTCATGCATGTGAATATAAAAATGATATCTCAACATGTGAATATAAAAATGATATCTTCGGTGTGAATATAAAAATGATATCTTAACATGTGAATATAAAAATATCTTCACATGTGAATATAAAAATGATATCTTAACATGTGAATATAAAAATGATATCTTAACATGTGAATATAAAAATGATATCTTAACATGTGAATATAAAAATGATATCTTAACATGTGAATATAAAAATGATATCTTCATGCATGTGAATATAAAAATGATATCTCAACATGTGAATATAAAAATGATATCTTCGGTGTGAATATAATAATGATATCTTAACATTTATTTATTTATTTATTAACTTTACAACCAAGCAAGAAAGCAAAATAATTAATACAACGGTTAAAAATAAAAAAAACCAAGACAAAAACAGAGCAGTCTTGAAAATGGTTGAAGGTATAGTCAACAGGACATGTGTCCCATGTGAAGACCAACCTGACAAAAAATTACAGAATAGACATAAATTAAAGACAAGGACTAATACACTAATAACATATGATAGGACAGATTAAGAACAGCAGCTTAAGTTATATGAACGGCACTTAGAGCAGTACGTTTTCCAAGTGCGCATTCTGAATATAAAAAACATGTGAATAACATGTGAATATAAAAATGATATCTTAACATGTGAACATAAAAATGATATCTTCATGCATGTGAATATAAAAATGATATCTTAACATGTGAATATAAAAATGATATCTTCATGCATGTGAATATAAAAATGATATCTCAACATGTGAATATAAAAATGATATCTTCGGTGTGAATATAAAAATGATATCTTAACATGTGAATATAAAAATGATATCTTAACATGTGAATATAAAAATGTCTTCACATGTGAATATAAAAATGATATCTTAACATGTGAATATAAAAATGATATCTTAACATGTGAATATAAAAATGATATCTTAACATGTGAATATAAATATGATATCTTCACATGTGAATATAAAAATGATATCTTAACATGTGAATATAAAAATGATATCTTCATGCATGTGAATATAAAAATGATAAATTCGGTGTGAATATAAAAATGATATCTTAACATGTGAATATAAAAATGATATCTTAACATGTGAATATAAACATGATATCTTCACATGTGAATATAAAAATGATATCTTAACATGTGAATATAAAAATGATATCTTCACATGTGAATATAAAAATGATATCTTCGGTGTGAATATAAAAATGATATCTTCACATGTGAATATAAAAATGATATCTTCGGTGTGAATATAAAAATGATATCTTCACATGTGAATATAAAAATGATAAATTCGGTGTGAATATAAAAATATCTTCACATGTGAATATAAAAATGATAAATTCGGTGTGAATATAATTAAAATATAATTCACTGCTCACACCGAAGATATCATTTTTATCTTCATAATGTATGTGAAATTATCATCATGACTATATTTCATTGATTTCAATATAATAAACAGAATTTTACATGGCCGCCTGGAGATACGAATTTTATTTTCTCGTGATAACACTTCTCACTCGTTCAGAAGATCAAAGTCCAGAAATCCATGGCCCCGATGATATACCGAGTTGGCTGCTGAAATCTAACGCTAATTCTCTCTGTACACCTATTTCTTCTATTTGCAATGCATCTATCTCACAAGCCTCACTTTCGAAATATGTGTGCCATCACTTTCGAAATATGCTAATGTTTTACCTTTGCCCAAAATTGTAAAACCTCAAGTTTCAGATAGAGAACTTACACCAATTTAAATAACATCCGTTCTCAGTAAAATCTTGGAAATCTTTGTCTTTAACTGGATCTTCGATTGTATTTCTCCACACATCGACCCCAATCAGTACGGTAACATAAAAATGTTCCACTACGCACGTAATGATCCACTTGATGCATCACTGGCTCTGTGCCACCGATACTCTAAGACCATCATTCGATCCTATGATAGATCGTTCGAAGGCATTCGACAGGATCCACCACAACATTTTGCTAAACAAACTCCAGATATTCGGTGCTGACTTCATTCGGTACCGTTACCATCGCGTTACACTGGGCTCTTTTAAATAACGATAGAAAGCAATACAAGCTGCCGTTCCCCAAGAAACTAAACTGGGACCTTTATTTTTTCTCATAATGATAAATGACTTAACCTCCACACTACCAATGTATATAGGTACGTGGATGACTGTACAATCTACGAAACTTTACATCCTCCTTATACCATCAAAAGGAATTGAATAAAATTTGTGAATGGACTTCATTTAATAATATGAAGCTAAATGTCAAAAAGACTAAATAACTCAGCGTACAATTCATCAAACAAGATCCCTCATTACCTAGTCTCACTACAAATAATATTCAAATCGAAATTGTGAGTGACTTTAAACTACTTGCATGGGATCAATCTTTCGTCTGACCTAACTTGGAATAAACACTATGTGAACCATATCTGCACCAAAGCAAGCAAGCGACTTTACTCTCTCATATGCCGACTCTGGCATTAACTTGTCTACACTTTATCAACAAAGAGAAATCCTTCGTCCCTCATTCTATAAAAAGTTTTGGAAAGAAGAAATAAATAACAACTTGCTACCCTGTTATGAATCTTGAGAGTCACGTTAATGATGTATGCAAGAACTCTTTCTATCATATCAGGAACATTGCCAGGATTCCACGTTTCTTAAATTTTGAATCTACTAAGACACTGATTAATATCGTTATATCTAGAATTGACAACTGTAACGCCTTACCGTATGGACTATACCAATTAGCCTAACGCAGCGCCTACAATATGTGCTTAATGCTGCCGCGCGACTTATCATGATATCGCGCAAGTGTGATCACATCACACTTTATGAACTGCATTGTCTACCAGTTGATCAGAGAATTGCATTTAAAGTAATTATTATATTTAAGGTGGTTAATGGTATGGCTCCGTCTTATTTATGTGACCTATAATTGAGCCTTACATCCCAGCACTTAGGTACACTACATATAATCAAATGTAAAACGAAGCGTTTTTCTAGTAGTTTTATTCCCTATGCTGTTAGAACATGGGATAGTTGTTAAACATTTTTAAACTGTTATTCTCTACTTTATATTATATTCTGTTTTTATTATAACATGACTTTTACAATCTTAGATGCATATATTTGAACTTTTGCAAATCTTTTATGATTATGTATATGCATAAATCTTATATGTAAATTCAAGTTTTTTAGGTGACCTTATAGGTTACTTACAAGTTGAGTATTTAATAAAGCACCAATAATTATAAATAAGGTTTACACATTAACACCTCACTGCCAGCCTCGACGTGGACCCATTGTTAAACTATTAATTCATCATGTTGTATATTTAACAAATAGATCAAATTTTGCCGTTGTCTGTTCAGTTTTAGTATCAACCAACTAGTGGTCTATTACAAATTCGGCATTCTGATTGGCTGAGCTACTAGTGGTCTATTGGTGATAGACCACTACCAGCATTATACAATCACAAACCTTCTTATAACTGGAATATTCCTATCCTGACCAATCAGAAGCCACAACATATTCACGCTGCAAGCAAAACCTGAAATCTAGGTCAAACATGGCGTCCGCTAAAATTTATATACGAGTGATGAAATCATGAAAACATTGGCCCGAAAGTAATGGAAAATTGTTCGGTTTGACATTTTCGAATAAGAAAATGAATTCGCTTATGCCTATGAAATATAGGCACCAAATTTGAATCAAAGTAATTACAATCTCGTTTTTTGTGAGCGATTTTTTATCATATGTGCCATCGAGCTATTCTACATTTTGAATGGGGAGACTTCTACAAACAAAAAGGTGAAACTATCTGAAAATTTGGAACAATGTTTGATTAGACATTTTTACGTTAAAGAAAGGTTGCTTATGGTGGTGGAGGCTATTTCAGATACCTTGAAGCAGATCCGCCCCAGTACTTTCATTATTTTACACGGTCATATTCAAATCAGGCCGGGCGCCTGATTTGAATATGCGCTAAGATGGAACATAGTTAATATATGGATGGAAGAGAACGTTGAACCAACTCGAGTAAATATTCACCATATTATTGATGGAAAAAATCCATTTTATGGCTACGTCTACACAACAGAAGAAGCGCTCTTGTAAGAGATTACGAGCTCCGAACAACAACGAAATTCACAATCTACAAGAAGACAAAAGCATTTGGAGTCCACGACCACCACGTGCTTCGTGCGCAAGTTTGTGTATTAACTCATATAAACGATTTTCATTATTCTAAATTAACTATGGTTACACAATTCCAGAATATAAATCGAGGAGCAGTTTTACATCAGCTTCACTTTGATAATTTCTTTAGTATTCCGTTTTTCTTTATTTTGCGCTATACATATATTACGAAACTCGAAAGCCACGAGCAATGAATGGCCTTCGTTTGAAAAGATGGGAAATGGACCTTACTATTGATTGTCTGGATTTATATCGCAACTTTGAACACGCAACGCGTTTTTCTTGAAGCGGTATATATTATAAGACCTTGAAATTTAAGATTTGTTTTTATATGTATAAAATATCCACTTAAACTATTTGGAAAAAAATTATATAAATTGTAGATCTTTGATATCGCTCATAGCCTGCGAGTGCTGCTTCAAGGTATCTGAAATAGCCTCCACCGTTTATAGGGTTGATACTAAAACAATAGATAACTCGCCCTCGTTGTCTAATTAACATTTAGACAGCGAGTCCGAGTTGTCTATTCGCTCATAGACAATGAGGACGAGTTGTCTAATTGTTTTAGTAGAAACAAATTAGTGGACTATTACAAATCATGCATTCTCCAAAAAATTATCCAAAAACTCATCTGAAACCTCCCAAAACGAGAGTTTTCTGCCATTGTTTTGAGCGCGTTTGTACGCTATCATGGTCTATCACGAATAGACAACGGTAGAGCAGCCAATCAGAATGCAGAATACTACTAAGATACTACTAAGAGCAGATAGTTAACTCGGGCTTCGCCCTCGTTGACTATCTGCTCATAGACAACTCGGGCTCGTTGTCTAATTGTTAAATAGATGGAGTAGACAGACGATACATGGACGATCGTCTAACTCAAATCCTCAGAAAATGTTTCTGAGTCCCGGACAGACAAACTACAGTGGAACCTCCATGCATATAACGGACAGCACGGACACTTCGGGACCGACGTTTGCTGTCCGTTATTTGAAGGTACCGCTGTCTAGAGGTTTTATATTAAAAATTAATTATATCAGCGTCTTCCTACTGTTATACTCCCTTTGTTTATTTACTTTTATTTATTTATTATTATTCATTTATTTGTATATGTACTGTAATCCATTGTTGTATGTAATAGTTGGGAAAGTTCATTAAATCAAATCATAAATCATAAATCATAAATCACTGTCAGTTATCCGTTATATAGAGTGTTAATTTGTTAGTATAGGTTCCACTATAATTATTAATGAATAATTCACAAATAAAAACAATATGCATGCAGCTAGGCTGCCTAATTAGTAGTTATAAGTGGGATACAGCATCGTCCTGTAATACATAACCTTTTCAATTGAAGCAAAAAAGCTACGAAAGCTACATTAACAGCTAACCCGTTGTCAGGAGTTGAAGAAATATTTGTAAGTTGCCTTACTATTTCAAGTTAGTACTTGAAGTTTACACTTGTACCTTAAGTATGACGTTAACCTTAACGAGACGTCCTTCAAACCTCCTTCAAACGTCTAGACGTCCTTCGTCACGTAAAACAAAGAGAATGAACAATATCAGTACTATCCATAGTTTTATCCACACTTCCCAAATTTGCTTCGATGGACATGAACAATGGCTTGAAATCGAGGCTTCATATGAAAGATAACAGTGAATGAATTACGATTCATTAATTACAAACCTCAACTTGCAGCCCGCATTGTTTCATGGGTAGTTAAGGAAATTTGGGAAGTGTCTATGAATGACAAATTTAATAAAGATTTAATAAACACCTGTCTGAGTATCAAGCAGGATTTAGAAAAGAGTTCTACTCAAATATCATGACTAAATGTTACAAATGAATGGTATGTAAATGTGGATAAAGGGTATTTAAATGAATTATTAGTCCACAACTATAGAAAGGCTTTGATTGTGTTGAACCATGCTATTCTGGTTAGAAAATTGATATAGTTTGGGTTCAAGGCACCACGCGTTAAATTTATTCCAATCCGGAAACAGAAAATTACAAATTGTTGTCGCCCCTAACCGTAGTGTACCACCTGCATCGTGGTCGTCTGTGATGCACATGAAAGATGATGATGATGATGGTGTACCACAAGGCTCAAATTTGCGACCACTGTTATTTTTTCATGTATGTAAATGATTTGCCAAAGTGCTTAAAAACAGGTGGTAACTCCATTGTTGGTATTGAATATAATCTTAATGATGATTTGGAACGTCAATGGTTGCTTGCAAATAGGTTACCATTGAACAAAGAAAATTAGACTTAATATATTGTTGGATCTAGACAGAGACTAAACAAAATTAATAGTGATCCTGATATCAAACTGGGCAGAGTAAACATAAAAAGGGCAAAAGAAACCACTCAGCGCCATTAGGGCATGGTTACAGACTTATCATAAAGACGGTAATAATTTGCAGTCTTCGTTTCCATGACAACAAGGTCACTTGACTCTCAGGCGCCATATTGAATGGACAAATAAAAGCTTCTTGAGGCACGCGAATACATAATGTAACCAAATAAACAGCCTAATTTGATGCAAATAGTTATCTAGTTTATCATGCTAAGTTGCCAGGTTGTATAACTTTACTGTAAATGCAAAATTTTAGATTTTTCTTTTAATTGAAATTACTCTCACATTTTTGTTTATGCAAATTAATTCCTATGTTTGAATTAAATTAGGGTGTTTGTTTGGTACATTTTGATGTTTATCCATGTACTCAAGAAGGTTTTAGGTTTTCATGTACATGCAGAAGCTTATGAATTTACGGACTCACAGCGCATCGTTTGCGAAAAGTTAATGCACCGATTATTTTGCCGATTATTCTGCAATAATCGGCCGATTACCGATTATTTTAAATTGGCCGATTAATCGACTTTGCCGATTAGTTTCCAATTAATCGGCTCATCTCTACTAAATTCAGTAAATTGCATAGAGAAAAGGCCCCCCTTACATATTTTTGCCCCAGTCTAGTAATAATTCCTTAAAAAACACACTGGTATTTATATTCGTGATGGAAGTTTCGAAAATGCCATCGAACTGTAAATTTTCGTTCAAAATGCAATGTATTATATCGGAATGGGTTTCAAGTATTGAGAGATGGTATTGAAGGCTTAAAATAGAATGACCCACCCCTTATGAGGCCAAAAATTGCGTGACCCACACCATTGAGGAGGCTGAAAACACAGTGACCCACCCCCTTTGTGCACCGGCCCAACCCCCCCCCCCCCCCCCGCCTATACTTATTGACCGGTCCCTAATATATTACTCAAGAATCACTGTAAATAATTGGGCCATTCTCTCTTTTTATTCCAAATAGATGTTTCCTGTATTAATTGTCGTTTTCTATTTTTATTAATAGTTACTATTAATAGACGCCTCGTATAATAACAGCTACAATTTTTGGACATATGTACGCAGTGCGCTCCTATTTTTTTCAAATGGCGTATTTAAAACCAGAGATATAGACATAGAAATTGATTAAGGGATCACGTTGAAGAGATAAAAGCAAAATGGAAATTAAAAGCTGATTTCAGTAGTACTGCGTTTTTATCCAGAGTTGAGGATTTGTCGGTTTGGAGAGCTAGTTTAAATACGCAAATCAACCACGGTGAGTAGTCTTATAGTAAACGTAAATTCTGGCTATGAAGCGTTGAAAACATTTAGTGGTTTGAAGGCTCACCCAGATAACCCAATGATCCTAACCTTCCACACCGTGGTTGAAGTGAAACATTTTGTAACTATAATACCTCGTGGAGGTTTGGCGATTTCCATGGGAAGCCATCTGATTGGCTAACCCGAAACAACTTTTATCCTAAATAACCCTAATCCTAATCCCCACACCCCTGAGCAGAAAATTTTTTGGAGATCACTTTCCATGGGAAGCGATCTGATTGGCTATCAAGGTCCCAAAAAAGTGATCCCCAAAATAATTTTGCTTGGCGATTTGTGACGTCTGTCACGTGACCAACACGGAAGTTGACTCGGATATTGCCGGGCTTACGAACATTTGGCAGACATTTTTATTCTCGATTTTACACAGCAGCCCTAAGCTAATAGGGAAACGTTACACCACGGACGGAGAGGGAGGGTGAGCACGCCATTTATCCCGGTCAGCGGCAAGCAATCGTCTTCTGGACGATCTTTTTTAGTATCCGCGAGAGATGCCTATATTACGATATGATATTACTTATAATAATATAATGTTTGCGGGAAAATCTTTTGTTCTCACAGGACCATTAACAACTAATATACCTCATTATACCATTTTTGCTATTTAGAATTAGAACTAATCATACCCGGGTACGATTACGAAAAATGAATTTTAATCAAATCATCATTCAAAGACTCAACACGAGGAACCTCGTCAGAAATTTCGCCAAAATTAATTTTGATACGGTAGATTAGTTCTTAATGGCCCTGTGAGAACAAAAGAAATACCCGCAAACATTATATTACAAAGGAATAGCATAAAAAGAGGTGCATTAACCATTAAAAGTCCCGCTCGATTCGGGTCATTTAGTAAAATTCCCTCGGGCCTTCGGCCCTTCGGCCCTCGGGAATTTTACTAAATGACCCTCATCGAGCGGGACGTTTAATAGCTAATCCACCTCTTTTTATGTTATTACTTATTATGCGATATCCGAAGGAAACGCAAGATATTTGCGTTTATTTTCGGGCTTTTTTACGTGTGTGACGTCATAAAATGTCGCGATTACAGTAAATTTCACGCCAAATGGACACCAGCTCTCGCGCGGTCATAAAACAATAACTGGAAATCAGTCTTTAGCTCATGACGTAAAAAAGCAAAACAATTTATTTAACGTTTTAGTTTAACGTGAGGAGTCCCTTCATTAACTTCTTGTCTCAATTTAAATATCTTATCATGTCCCCATGGCACAAAGTGTAATTGTCTTATTAACAATAAGAGAAAATAAACCGCTTTTCAACGGCATATATTTTACCAGGTAGACGGTATGCTAAAATGCTACAGGAATCAAAAGCATGTTGAAAACTGGGCACGGTAGTTCAAACATTGTTATTTATAGGGGGAAATTTAGGATTTCTTTTGCAGTTAAGCCTAGTCTACACGAGCAATTTTTATGTGATAATTTGTACATGACAATTAATTTGCTCGTGTATGCGTACCGGTAAATATATTCGTCGAATGGCTATAATATTCGAAGAAACGTTCGTGCGCTAGAAATCAATTTGGACAGCGAAAACAGGCGTGGTAATTAAAAACAACTATCTCTTCGCATTGTTGTATCTCACATGTTCTTATATTGTTCGCATTTTGTGTTCCATACACTTTCCAGTGATCGCACTGCCTGCAAAAGTGCAATAACCATGTGGTCCAGTCAACAACGAGTTGACGCCGCCATTTTGACCGTGAGATCCGCGGCTTGGAAACAAATGCCAAGTCTGAATATTTGCCACATTTTCTGTGACGAGTGGCAAATAAAAACTGGGACGCCAGTTTTTCGTCAACTGTATGTGTCACATAAAATTCGGACATTTGTATCATTTACACGAGCAAATAAAACTTGTCATATACTTAATATTGTCTTTTGAACAACTGGTCATCATGAATACTCTAAAATACTCGTATTTGAGAACGTGGCGTCTTCTCAAGATCATCATTTAACGTCAAAAGAACCTAAAAACAATAATTGTTTATCAATACAATACAATACAATACAATATAATACAATCTTTTATTATGCTCTTTCACTTATAAATATATTAAATAAAATGGTAAATATTTACAAAAAAGAGAGATTGTAGTTAAATATAAATTACCAGCCAGTGCTAAAGTGCGGTGCCCTGTGGCGTTCGTTAAAAATCTGCCTACATGAAGTAGATACTTGCTATTGATTCCGAACGAACGAACGAATGAACTCACACACGGAATATAAAGCGTTGCTAAAGCACCGCACTTTTATGTTAGAGCCTGATGGCTAAATTAACCGTGAGGTTTTCGAGGTAGCCATCAATCTTGTTGTTTTTTTACAAACATAAAGAGATATGAAGGAAATCGAGAAGAATTACTTAAGAATGATAACTAACAATAAATCATAAATAAGTTGCTTTTTATTTCAGGTAATGCTCTGACAGTAAATAACGTTTAATCTTTTTAGAGAAGGTTTAATTCTTTTAAGTAACTTGGAAGTTCTTGCCAAAGGTCGATTAGTGCAAAATAAGTCATTTGTTTATCAGTGTTCGTTCTCACACGTGTGTTCAGCCGAATATCTAGTGTTATAAATATGAACACGACTAGCATATTGAAACAACATGTCAAATAAGTGTGGCAGTTGGCGTTTATGCCATAAATGAGTAAATTTCAAAGCATACAAACATGGGAAAGAAATACATATATTGATAGCAAAAGAGCGTGATCACGTGAATAAACGACTAGAGTGCACTCATAGACTGCATACATCCGCCAGCGGGTTATTTAATAACATTTAAATTTAAATTTAAGCCAAACTTAATGACTGGTCGCGACCGTTTCGAGGTAAAAACATAACCACCTGGGCTAATAACACTAACGAAGAAACAACTGTAGTAGTTAACCGTTAACCCAAACAGTCCTTCGAAACCAAAGCATACCACAGTTTTTATAATTTTTGAAATATATACATTCGTTCGTCTGTATAATATGTTCGTCGTCGTTTTCTACGTCGAGAGAATGTAATTATTGTGTGGGCGTTATGGCGAATTAAAGCGATTTCGGACTTTCCTTTTATTGTCAATGAATCGCAGTCGGAAAAGCATTTACGAGACCTGTAAACCCGGAAACTAATGCAAAGATTCTCTCCAAGATGAGAGAAACACAGATGAGAGATCAATCATGAAGACGGAATAGGACAGCCGAAGGACAGGGAAATATATTGTGCTGTGTTGACATTTATCTGTGAAACTTTGTAATATTAATAATTATGAAACGTTGTGTTTTTGTCCGATTTAAATCAATTCTATATCGAAATGATCACTTGAATCTGGCGAATCGAACGATGTAGGTTTCGTCTACTTAAAATGTGAAGATCAGATGTTATATGAGAAAATGCGTAAGCGATTAAAGCGAGACTCGTCTTTAAAATCAAAGGACATGGCTTCAAGATCTATTCGTCGTTTACCCGATGATTTAATGCTTTTATGTCCATTAAACCGATGTAATTTCGTAACAGATATGTTTCGTATACCTTGCCGTTGATTTTAATATAAATTTTGACACACGAAGACCTTCAATCGAACAGATATTAGAAAAAATAGCATTGCCTCCCGAGTCAGGCGTTCTGCATTGGGGTGGGTGTGTGTGTGTGTGTGTGTGTGGGGGGGGGGGGGGGGGCTAGCCTGCGTGTAGATGCCTGATTTTTCTTCGTCCTCATTTCTAGCCCAACTTGCTTCTAAAAGTTTCCCACTTTAAACGAGCGCTTCACAATGCCTTCAGTGTCTGATTACAGAAATCAATGCATTAAAAATTATCCTTTGTAATATAAGACAAGTGAGCGGGTTTTCTAATTACAACTGTCTAACAATGCATACCCATCTCCGCAGGCAATATGCGCGCCATGTCCCTAAAAGTAGCCCGAGTTAACGCCTAGCGGCCGTCTTGTTAATATTAGAGAGGATTTAATATAGTCAAATATATATATGGAAAAAGTGACTGCCGCAACCGGGAATCGAACCCTGGTCTCCAAATCAACGTTTCGGCGCTCTAATCTTTGAGCTATTGAGACACGGTCAGAACAGTCAGTGATTTCTCCATATACATATTAAATTCGCCGCTTTCAAACAGGCAGACATCGCATTTAACCATAATGTGGAGAAAGGCCTCTCGAGCGCACTTCCCGACTGACCGTGTCCCAATAGCTCAAAGGTTAGAGCGACGAAACGTTGATTCGGAGGCCAGGATTCGATTCCCGGTTGGGGCAGTCACTTTTTCCATATATGTATTTGAATATATATATATATATATATATATATATATATATATATATATATATATATATATATATATATATATATATATATATATATATATATATATATATATATATATATATATATATATATATATATATATATATATATATATGTATTTCAAAACTATTTATAAACTGTGGTAAACTATGTGACGTATGCGAATGACGAACGATCTTGAGCAGGACTCGTAATCGAGCAATAATATCTTACTAACATTACAGGATTACAGGTTTACTAAATATCGAAGGGTTAACTTTATATGGGACTCGACATAGTTTCCCGACATAGTTTCTTTCGCAATGGCGACACATTTGGACCGATTTGCTTGAATCTGAATCACGAATGTCACGATACGCTCATTTGGTTTCGGTATTGGACTAGTCTTGTTGTTCTATAGGTATTTACTGTAAATAGTTTTTGTGTATTCGCTTTGTATTGGCCAGTTTTGTGCTTCCATAGGTATTTACTGTGGAAAAGTTTGCGTTCCTTCGCTAAAAATTTGTCCAGTTTTGTTGCTTTAGGTATTTTACTATAACTAGTTTTTTGTGTATACCCTAAAACTAAACACTCGCAGCTTGACTTCCACTCGCAGCTATTAAAAGGAGTGACCAGATTCAGCGCTGTGTACGCGTGTGAATATCACTTATTTATAAATATTGAGACAAATATAGAAATTTGTGGCTCAGTATTTATACAAAGGCATATACTTGTCACTAATGCATTGTTGATTGTGCTATTGGTCCAGTTTTTCACTTTTCTGCTTCCATGGTACTGTAACTTTTGCGTATACGAAATATTTAATGGGGCTACAATCCTGGTCAAAAGTGCTTGGGACACCCTACAATTTCCTGGCTTAGGGATACGCTATGACCATTATGCGGCATATCAGTTCAAATTGCTTCTTTTAATACCTGCCCCCCACCCCCCTGATCAATGTTGCATCCACAACGATGCATGAGTGAAAGTTTGCAAAGGTTCAATATTGAATGGTGGAGGGGGGCGCTTTTCCATTGTTAACCTATGGACAAGCAATTGAACTCTTTTATAAGTAAGCTATATACTTCATGGCCAGCAATAACTTCAATTTTGTAATGACAGTAATTATTTTGTCAGTGTTTTTCATTCACCTCTCTGCAACCATAAATAGAAATCAATATGGAATCCAATGAAACCTGGCTATTATATCTTTATAGACTAGTATGTTCTATGTATCATATACAAATCTCTTAATACTACCATAGCAACCATTCTTGTACTGAGGTACATTTTGTACTAAGTCGTTTATCTTCATCACATTAAATGGTCCAGTTTCTGTTATAATAATTGTGTTTACATATGACCGTTACATATATTTACATCGTTTCGTGTGCAAGCCAAGTAAGCAGACACATGTACGCGTTGCGTACCTATTTTTTGTATTTGTATTGTATGCTGTTTCTTGTAATTTAGTTAGTATTTTTTGTAACTCAAACGACTGTTGTAAAGTTAATTAATCAAAAACTCAGATATTCAATTCACGTACAATGTTATTATATTTCGCGAGTTTTGCTGCGTTTAAAACTTCAAAATGTGAAACTTCAAAATTGACAATATAATCACTACTCAAGTAAAAAATATTAACGACTTTTGTTTTGTTTTTAGGGCCTTTTTAAACATTTTCGTTCATAAAAAAACAAAAAGACAATTGTTATGTCTTACCATAAAAGAAAGAAACAAGCTGATAGCAGAGAGGAAATGCCAGACATCGTGATCATCATAGAAATTAAGCAAGATACAATCCGCGTTGTTTTCTCTTGATTTTGCCGGACTTTTCTAGAAAACAAAAATACCGTAAATGTCCTAATTAGTGCCCCCTGTGACGAATACAAACAAGCAATAAGTGCCCCTGCTCAAATAACCACCCCTAGAGTGCTTTTACGTTTTAATGGCAAAGATAATCAACAATACATTTTATTTTATTTTATTTTTTTTTTTTATATATAAAAGAATTTAGTTGATTTAATAAATACTGTTTTACAATTATAGTTTAAAAAAACTGAATTGAATACTACAGTATTAACAAAGTTAAATATAAAAATCGTGATTTACAGAGAGATCAATACACTATGAGTAAAAAGATACAAGATTAAAATTAAAAATTTAAACATGTTCACTATTGAATGTACTATAGTAGCTGACGGGACAAAGCTCTTAAATATCTGTTCGTTCTACATCTTGGCAACAACAGTGGAGTCAACTTTCTAAGGCTGTAATGGGTACTTCTCCAAGGGGGGACAATGCAGTTTATTTTGTGGCCAGGATTAAGCATTATTTGGAACGAACGTTGGCTCAATTGACTTCGGCGATCATGTAAGGAAGAAATGTTCGCTGATTTCAAAGCAATTTTTATAATATAATATTACAATTTATAATATAATTATAAATATATTTATAATATAATTATAATAAAATAATACAATATTACAATTTTTCTTTCCGATCGATGTTAAAGGGGCACTCCAAGAACTATAACAGGAACTATAAGAACTTGAACTAGAATAATATTCACCAGATGAACGCTAGACAACGAAACTCATTGTGATCGCCGAGAAAATAAAACGAAAAAGCACCCAGTGACGTCAAAATTTGAAGACCACTGACAATCCGCGTCTGTTGGAGAAAGACAACATGGCGTCGAAAACTTGGCGATTTCTCTGACTTTGACTCGCTATTTCTCGTTACTAAAGGGAACTACGCTATAATATTTTAGGGTTAAGCGAATTGAGGTAATATGTTTCATATGAATACAACTTGGTTTTGGAGTAGAGTGCCCCTTTAACACGATTCAATGTGAGTTTCCATATGCAGTCATAAGGAAATAAATCGTTAAATATTTGTGTTAATGTTATGTCGATTATTCCCAAGGAAAGGAGGAAAAAATTTAAGCGCTCGGGGCGTTAATTCGGACAAACAAAATGAAGTGCTGCGTAAGCAGTGAAGAAATACAAAGCGAAAACTCTAAAAGGTCGAAATAGTGAGTCGTTCGTCAGAGAGAAATAAAAACCGGGATTTAAATTTTCATACGCAAAATAATCATGAGACAAAAAATGAGCCAATCAGATCGAATCAGATCCAATCAAAATGAGCAACCAATAACAAATAATGAGATGTCAAAGCAACGAAAGTGATTTGTTATTTTTAGATAAAATCGTAATAAGTATAGGTCTTATATGGCTTGGCTCGTGAGCGGTCTTAAAGCAGCTTTTCTGCAATCTGATTGGTTCCTGAGTGGTCTTTACAAATCAGTAAAGACCGGTCATTACAAAACAACTGAAAAGTTGGAAAACTGTGAAAGAATTGAAGAAATGTGACAGATTTAAAAGAGCCATATAATAAAAACCTTATTAACCTCGTTTGGTCGGTCTTTACGGCAAAATTATCCTGCCCTTGGTTTGGTTTATTTTGTTTATTATTATTATTATTATTATTATTATTATTATTATTATTATTATTATTATTATTATTATTATCATTATTATCATTATTATTATTATTATTATTATTATTATTATTATTATTATTATTATTATTATTATTATTATTATTATTATTATTATTATTATTATTATTATTATTATTATTATTATTATTATTTTTTTCATCAACAATACTACATCCGAAACATGATCTCTATCGCCATTAGAACGACGTATTATATCTTCTGTTGTAGAAACAAAGAATGGACCAATCCTGAACCACTATTTAGTGGTTAAACATTAAACATTTGAACATTAAACATTAATTTAATTATAAATTTGTTTCTGTTGTTTTAGAAATATTAATACTGTATATAATCATATGTGATTCAAGTTAGCCAATTGTAAATTACCTCAAGAAGTGAGATTTGCAATTGTAAATATATAAGAAAAATTTATATTAATAAAGTTTCCATTATTATTATTATTATTATTATTATTATTATTATAATATTTATCACTCTTTTCGGAATACCCCAACAGGCTAGAAGCCCAACGAGGGACTACGATTTAAGGTCGTTATCCGAGAAGACCCGAAAGTCTTACCATTTGCTGTTATTATTGCAAAGGCAGCATTTTCTCCTCAATTATTTTTAAGACCCCGAGTGGTGGTTCCCAACTCATAGACACGTGTTGTAATTTTGCCGTAAACACCTCCCACTCAGTCAATAAGTTTTTAATAATCATATGATAGAGAGTGCAATTAAGGATTTACACAGTAGGAGTGATATTTGAAATTGTGCTGAAATTGCACGAGCCGTTAGGCAAGTGCAATTTGGACAATTTTCAAATATCACAAGTAATGTAAATTCTTAATTGCATGTTATCATTTTTTCGCGGACTTTGCTGGGTTTAAAACTTCAAAATGTGAAACTTCAAAATCGACAATATAATCTAAAAGACTACTCATTAGTAAAAAAATATTATCGACTTTGGTTTTGTTTTTTGGGTCTTTTAAACATTTTTCCTCATAAAAAAACAAAAAGACAATTATTATTTCTCACCATAAAAGAAAGAAACAACCTGATAGCAGAGAGGCAAGTGCAATTTGGACAATTTTCAAATATCACAAGTAGTGTAAATCCTTAATTGCATGTTATCATTTTTTCGCGGGCATTGCTGGGTTTAAAACTTCAAAATCCTTAATTAGATCCTTAATTGCACAAGCAATTGATGAGAAAGTTTGATGAAAAAATGAGAAAGTTTCACAACGAATGTTCTCTGTATTAATGTTAAAATGTTTTGATATAATTTTCAATTGCTAGCGAAAAACAAGCCATATGAAATGATTCAAGACAAATCCAATAAAAATGGCAACCATTTCGAGTTTTGTTACCATGGTAACATTAATTACACTTACCGAAATGATTGCACTCCTCTCGACCAATCAGAATGCTGTAATTTTGTCATGTATATAAGCAGTAATAATATTACAAAAGTATAGAACTAACCTTCCAAGAAGTGAGACCTTGGAGAAAGAATGTCAGAGAGCCTGCCCAACCAACGAGGGTGAGGAGTGAACAACACACAGCAATTATTGGGATCCGTTCCTTATTTCTCAGCTGAAATAAAAGTTGGAACAATGAAATAAAGCACACAAGATATAAAACATGGCGATATGGGGATAAATACGATTTTGAGAGAGAGCCCTCTCTCTCCTCCCTGTCAGAGGTGGTATATTTGATGCGTACATTAGCGTACAAATACGTAAAATGCGTTTTTTGTTGCACGTGCTTAATGTTTTAATACGAATAAAAAACTCTAAAAGATTGTTGGTCTACAGCCCATGATACTGGATAGGAGGTCTAACGTTTCCAGGCCCTTCGTCTGGCCATGACTTTCGCTCTGTGATCAAGGACCTTCACTCGAAATGGTTGACCTACTATCTACTATTTGGGAAATAACCAACCTTTCAGAGTGTTTGACTCGTATTTTAACACCGCCTACGCAGCACACTACGTTAATGTACGATAATGTATGTACGTAAATAAGGGGTTTGGGTTTGTTGTAATGGGAGACAGACAGACAGACAGACAGACAGACACAGACAGACAGACAGACAGACAGACACAACTTTATTTAATTACGGTAATTACATCAATTATATATAAATTGCTTTTCATGTAAGCCGTAACATGATCAAATCTACTTAAATAATTACAAGTTAAAATGGAAAAAGCTACAATACATCAGTTAAAAAGTATAGGTGTTAATTATATTATTAAAATTATTTACAGTTGAAAGAGTTTTCATAGTTGATGGTAAACTGTTCCATAAGAGAGCACCACCGTAAGATAAGCTGCGCTTCAGGTATTTAGTATGAGGTTGTGGAATTTTAACGTTCGTATCAGAGAAACGTAAATGATAATTATGTGCCTCATTTACTGGCAGAAACAGTTCTTGTAAGTAATCTGGAGCAATACCATTGATTACTTTGAACATCACTGTGGCTTTTTGTCGATTTCTTCTGGTCTCGAGGTCACACCACCCAAGTGATGCTAAAATCTCAGCTGATCTGACCTCGTATCCAGACCTGGTAATAATCCGAGCAGCCCTATTTTGAAATTTTTGAAGCTTATTTTGTAAGACTACTCCACAGTTACCCCAGATGGTACTACAATAATCAAAATGAGGTAACACCAGAGATTGATACAAGGATTTCATTTGAGAGAATGTTAGAATAGATCGTAATTTTCTGAGCATACGAAGACCCTTCAATACCTTTGGTATAATTATTTCATTTAAGTGATCCTCCCAAGTTAGTTTCTCATCAATAACAACTCCTAGTAATTTTTCTTTAGAAACACGTTTTATAATTTCATGATTCATCTTTATCTTGGGGTCACCCAATAATTGTTTTAATCTGTAGTTAGAAGCTATGATGATAAACTCAGTTTTAGTTCCGTTTACCGAAAGCCTGTTAGCATTAAGCCAAATATTCAAATTCTCAATATCTTTATTAAGCAGGTTTTCAAGCTCATATACGTTTTCTGCAGTCGCAGTAATCTGAGTATCATCAGCATACATACCGGGGGCTGTGTGCTCTAAACAATTGGGGAGATCGTTAACATATACCAAAAATAAAAGAGGGCCGAGGGTAGATCCCTGTGGAACACCCGTTGACATGGGCCGAGACTGTGACAATGTATTATTAACCATCAACGCTGTAATCTGTTACAGAGATAAGAGGAGAACCATTCTAACGATTCCCCTCCCACACCATATATATTCAACTTTTTAAAAATAATTGCATGGTCAACAGTGTCAAAAGCCTTGCTCAAATCCACAAAAACAACTCCATTCATAAAACTATTGTCTATATTCTTAAACCACCATTCGGTTGCTTGCAGTAGAGCAGTTAAGGTGGAGTACTTTGACCGGAAACCTGATTGAGGGTTTTCTGTCAAGTATGAGTAAATTTGGTCAAAGACAAGTTTTTCAAATACCTTGGCCAGAATTGATAATACCGAGATTGGTCTGTAGTTGGTGGGATCATTTTTGATATTTCCCTTGTATATTGGAAATTTTTTTGCAATTTTCCAACTATCCGGAAATATACTCGAGCTTAAAGACTTATTAAATATGGAACACAGCGGATCACTTATCACAGCTGCAGCACATTTCAATAGTTTTGCAGAAATTCCATCAATGCCACATGCCTTAGATACTGATAATTTAGATAACATAAGGTGAACAGCTGAAACAGAAATTTCAGTAAATTGGAAATTAGACATAGCAGGTTTAACAAAAGACTCAGGGGTTACAAACGTAGTTGGAACGCCCTCGCTAATCTTAACACCTACTGATGAAAAATGATCATTGAACGCGTTAGAAATGCTGTATGAATATGTAAGAATTGATTCGCCAACCTTCAACTCTGTCATACCAGTAATTTTGGACTTTCGTCCAAGTAGCAAGTTTATTGCCTTCCAAGTACGTCGAGTGTTTCTATCATCATTGCTAACCTCTTCAGTAATATAATCTTTTTTAGCTTTTTGAATAGCAATGTTTACCTTGTTTCTTGCAGCCTTATATGCCACAGAAAAGGCACTTGAGGCATTCTTAATGGATTTCTTTTTAAAGTAATCCCTTGTGTTCATTAATTTCTTAATAGACGGCGTAAGCCAAGGAGAAGGCTTATTTTTATATATCCGTCAATGGTTAAAACATGTCACTGTCAAGTACCTCCAAGAATAGATTTTCCCAGGTGTATACCATGTCATTCGGATCGTCACTTACAGTATATCCAATAAATCCCACGGAACCTTATTTAGATCATGAATAAACAAATCAGGGTCGAAATTTTTCATATTCCTACTTTCTGTGTATTTAGGATCACTCTTAAATGTCGGAAACTTTCGTACTCCATAGATTAAATAGTGATCACTAATGGTTGTTTCAATGACTCCTGATGCCGATATATTACTTGGCTCATTCGTTATCAAATGATCAATCAATGTCATTGAATGCCTGACAGACAGACAGACAGACAGACAGACAGACAGACAGACATACAGACAGATTCAAAGGGTCTCCCTATGTACTACAAATAGGAGATATTGTCTCCTCTGCAGGCTCTTCACTTCTTTTCGGCTGTTTAAGTTGCTTAATAACGCTTACCAGCAATACATACGTATTATACTATGTAGTATATAAGCGCCTTGCTTACCAGTCTTCTAGCCAAGCAACTGGAAGCAATCGTGGAGCCAAGAAGTAGCTTATAGCGCTAGCAATGGTTGATCAATTCCCCTTCCAGTCTTTCGTTTCGTTAATTTGCCTACGTGGCAGGGGAGGGGTGCCAAAATAACGTATAATGGCGTACAAATGGGGGTCGGGGTCGAAAATCACCGGGGGCCGAAATAACTATTGACTGGACTCACAAAGTAAGGAAATAAAATTGTCAAGTACAAACTAAGAATAAATAAGAAAGCTACTAAGTTCTCAAAATAACTGGATATACAGGTTGTATCAAATGGAGAAATAAGAGAACTTCAATATGTTGATAAATACTAAAGTGCCCTTAACCTCAAAAATTTTTTATTGTCTTATTTGGAAGAACTTTTAAAATGATAAAGTAACTTCTTTTGAAGATTTTCGTTTCTTCGCTTTCTTTTTGAGATATATCAGTTTGTTTGATATGCAAATGTACGGAATTTACGTCACATATGCATAATGACTTATTGGAGAAATGTGTGTACAGTATCTCTTTCATTCTCGAACGAAATCCTTTAAAATCGAGAAGTTTGGTGTTGTGGAAGAAACACGCACACGTGTTATTCACACTTTAGTGTTTTTATTTGATGAATGCAAAGGTATACAACAATATCTGATAACTCATTATGCATGTGTGACGTAAATTCCATACATTTGCATATCAAACTAACTGATATATCTCAAAAAGAAAGCGAAGAAACGAAAATCTTCAAAAGAAGTTATTTTATCATTTTAAAAGTTCCTCCAAATAAGACAATAAAAATGTTGAGGTTAGGGGCACTTTGAGTAAATGTACTTACGTATTTCCAAGACGATGTTTCGACCGATGTTTCCTTGTTCAGCTCTGACCTGAAGAAGGACACATCGTCTGAAACGTGGTCAATGGAAATACGTAAGTACGAAGTATTTTTCTACATATTGAAGTTCTCTCATTTCTCTTTTTGATACTATATCTAAATAAAAAAATATGACATTTAATTTACCTTCATGACAACATAAAACAGCAAATAGATCAGTCCATTGATGATCAAAATAGCAAGTAAGTAAGATGCAAAATCGTTTGGTTCTGTGGCCATACCATTAACTGCCCTACGAAAATGAAAAACATTGTTACTTAGTATTAGGCTGGCTAAATACTCATTATTATTAAAAAATATCACCATACCAACAATCTCATTTTTTCATGTCGTTACTATATTAGTCTCTAGCAGCGGTAAGCAGTCATTAGCAGGTAGGAGGTGAGCCTGTTGGCTTTGTAATGTGGCCAGTATTGTTCAACGTAGCTTGGCGAAAGGAAGTTGTAGGAGCGTGGAGAGTCTATTGGTTTATATCCTTGTTTTTAGTTGTTTTGGGTTTTTTCCCTTTTTTATTCTTTTCTCGCCTATTATCTTTTCTCCTTCAATCTTTCACTGTCCTAGTCAGTGTGAGGGCTTATTCATTGATGGGTTGCGGGCATTTGCCTGCCACGAGGGCGGTATTCTATCTGGGGGCTGCCTGTAGAAGTAGAAGCCCCTCAATGACCCAGGCACCCATCCTCAACAAGCGATGCTGTTGCTAAACGACTATAGCCTCTTATAGACAGACGACACATGAACGATACATGGACATATGACACACGATACACGAGAAACCTGGTACACGAGTTACAACTAGGTCAATGGTTGGAGCGTGATAAAGTACCTCTCACTATGTGATTTTTGTAGCTGAATAATTACAGTGTCCTAACGGTTGAAAATTTACGGTTGCTCAGTTAAAGTAAGTTGAACTTTGCTACTTACAAACCCAAATTGACTCCATTAGCTATTAAGAAAAGAACCATACGATCCTGGAGAAAAAATATAACAGCGCGTACATGAAGTAGATAAATGACGTAAAGACCATAAAGCAGACGGAATAATTGGCGTAACAGACAGACAGACAGACAGACAGACAGACAGACAGACAGACAGACAGACAGACAGACAGACATACAGACAGGATAACGGGTGAAATAATACCTTATATGCCGGCCATGAAAATATATCATGTTTGACGAGAATAAGCGCTCGAATTATTACAGAAAAAGCTGAAAAATAGAACTTCCAATGACTTCTCAAACATCATACCAGCTAATTTGCTTGTTATGAACGAACAATTAAAATAAAATTAGAAAAGAAACAACAACTTATTGACGATAAGAAAAAGTAACATGTCAACTTACAAAAACGGATTCTTCCCATGTAATACATTTGAGTAGTACAATAAAAACTGAAGGCGATAAGCACGAAACAAAATATTACCCAAAATGCATACGAGCTAAAAACCTAAAAAAGTAGGAATTTAATGAAATAATTACTCAGGCTACTGTGGTGGCCAGAGTCTAGGTTTTGACTGCGTTTGTTCTGGGTTTTTTTCTCTAGGTGTCACAAAATTGCGCAATATTTCCCATTAGGCCTTGAGAAACTCCGAGGCATTACAGAGCTTTGGACACAGAGCTTTGGACGAGGTTGTTGATCTTCCGAGTGACTTGCCTAGTTGATCAATGATGCGGCAGACTATACTGTGTATCGATTATTCGTATATTTAACAATTAGTCACTGAAGTCGAGGTGATTATCGGTGATTATTATCGGTAAATATAACGATAATCACCGAGACTGAAGTTACTAATTGTTTTAGTATAATTTCAGGCCTGAACTGAATATCCAATTGAGAAGTTTTAAACAGACAGTTTGAACTGTGTTAGATATAATTTGTAAATCCAATGCTCATGTTTTCTTCACAGCTTCTTTACAGCATTCAAAAATACACTAACGATCAAAAACGGACGTAAAAATTACAGATAATTATACGATAAACAACTTCCTCACCTTAGACAGTTCTATGTATACAGTGTCGTTATGCTAAGTTTTTGAGCACTTTCGACGATTTATAAATTACAGATAATTATACGATAAACAACTTCCTCACCCTTAGACAGTTTTATGTATGCAGTGTTGTTATGCTAAGTTTTTGAGCACTTTCGACGATTTATAAATTACAGATAATTATACGATAAACAACTTCCTCACCCTTAGACAGTTTTATGTATACAGTGTTGTTATGCTAAGTTTTTGAGCACTTTCGACGATTTATAAATTACAGATAATTATACGATAAACAACTTCCTCACCCTTAGACAGTTTTATGTATACAGTGTCGTTATGCTAAGTTTTTGAGCACTTTCGACGATTTATAAATTACAGATAATTATACGATAAACAACTTCCTCACCCTTAGACAGTTTTATGTATGCAGTGTTGTTATGCTAAGTTTTTGAGCACTTTCGACGATTTATAAATTACAGATAATTATACGATAAACAACTTCCTCACCCTTAGACAGTTCTATGTATACAGTGTTGTTATGCTAAGTTTTTGAGTACTTTCGATGATTTATAAATTACAGATAATTATACGATAAACAACTTCCTCACCCTTAGACAGTTCTATGTATACAGTGTTGTTATGCTAAGTTTTTGAGTACTTTCGATGATTTATAAATTACAGATAATTATACGATAAACAACTTCCTCACCTTAGACAGTTCTATGTATACAGTGTTGTTATGCTAAGTTTTTGAGCACTTTCGACGATTTATAAATTACAGATAATTATACGATAAACAACTTCCTCACCCTTAGACAGTTCTATGTATACAGTGTTGTTATGCTAAGTTTTTGAGTACTTTCGACGATTTATAAATTACAGATAATTATACGATAAACAACTTCCTCATCCTTAGACAGTTCTATGTATACAGTGTTGTTATGCTAAGTTTTTGAGCACTTTCGACGATTTATAAATTACAGATAATTATACGATAAACAACTTCCTCACCCTTAGACAGTTCTATGTATACAGTGTTGTTATGCTAAGTTTTTGAGCACTTTCGACGATTTATAAATTACAGATAATTATACGATAAACAACTTCCTCACCCTTAGACAGTTCTATGTATGCAGTGTCGTTATGCTAAGTTTTTGAGCACTTTCGACGATATATAAATTACAGATAATTATACGATAAACAACTTCCTCATCCTTAGACAGTTCTATGTATGCAGTGTTGTTATGCTAAGTTTTTGAGCACTTTCGATGATTTATAAATTACAGATAATTATACGATAAACAACTTCCTCATCCTTAGACAGTTCTATGTATGCAGTGTCGTTATGCTAAGTTTTTGAGCACTTTCAACGATATATAAATTACAGATAATTATACGATAAACAACTTCCTCACCCTTAGACAGTTCTATGTATACAATGTCGTTATGCTAAGTTTTTGAGCACTTTCGACGATTTATAAATTACAGATAATTATACGATAAACAACTTCCTCACCCTTAGACAGTTCTATGTATACAGTGTCGTTATGCTAAGTTTTTGAGCACTTTCAACGATTTATAAATTACAGATAATTATACGATAAACAACTTCCTCACCCTTAGACAGTTCTATGTATACAGTGTTGTTATGCTAAGTTTTTGAGCACTTTCGACGATTTATAAATTACAGATAATTATACAATAAACAACTTCCTCACCTTAGACAGTTCTATGTATGCAGTGTCGTTATGCTAAGTTTTTGAGCACTTTCGACGATTTATAAATTACAGATAATTATACGATAAACAACTTCCTCACCCTTAGACAGTTCTATGTATGCAGTGTCGTTATGCTAAGTTTTTGAGCACTTTCAACGATTTATAAATTACAGATAATTATACGATAAACAACTTCCTCACCCTTAGACAGTTCTATGTATGCAGTGTCGTTATGCTAAGTTTTTGAGCACTTTCGACGATTTATAAATTACAGATAATTATACGATAAACAACTTCCTCACCCTTAGACAGTTCTATGTATACAATGTCGTTATGCTAAGTTTTTGAGCACTTTCGACGATTTATAAATTACAGATAATTATACGATAAACAACTTCCTCACCCTTAGACAGTTCTATGTATACAATGTCGTTATGCTAAGTTTTTGAGCACTTTCGACGATTTATAAATTACAGATAATTATACGATAAACAACTTCCTCACCCTTAGACAGTTCTATGTATACAGTGTCGTTATGCTAAGTTTTTCAGCACTTTCGATGATTTATAAATTATAGATAATTATACGATAAACAACTTCCTCACCCTTAGACAGTTCTATGTATGCAGTGTTGTTATGCTAAGTTTTTGAGCACTTTCGACGATTTATAAATTACAGATAATTATACGATAAACAACTTCCTCACCCTTAGACAGTTCTATGTATACAGTGTCGTTATGCTAAGTTTTTGAGCACTTTCAACGATTTATAAATTACAGATAATTATACGATAAACAACTTCCTCACCCTTAGACAGTTCTATGTATACAGTGTTGTTATGCTAAGTTTTTGAGCACTTTCGACGATTTATAAATTACAGATAATTATACGATAAACAACTTCCTCACCCTTAGACAGTTTTATGTATACAGTGTTGTTATGCTAAGTTTTTGAGCACTTTCGACGATTTATAAATTACAGATAATTATACGATAAACAACTTCCTCACCCTTAGACAGTTCTATGTATACAGTGTCGTTATGCTAAGTTTTTCAGCACTTTCGATGATTTATAAATTATAGATAATTATACGATAAACAACTTCCTCACCCTTAGACAGTTCTATGTATGCAGTGTTGTTATGCTAAGTTTTTGAGCACTTTCGACGATTTATAAATTACAGATAATTATACGATAAACAACTTCCTCACCCTTAGACAGTTCTATGTATACAGTGTCGTTATGCTAAGTTTTTGAGCACTTTCAACGATTTATAAATTACAGATAATTATACGATAAACAACTTCCTCACCCTTAGACAGTTCTATGTATACAGTGTTGTTATGCTAAGTTTTTGAGCACTTTCGACGATTTATAAATTACAGATAATTATACGATAAACAACTTCCTCACCTTTAGACAGTTCTATGTATACAGTGTTGTTATGCTAAGTTTTTGAGCACTTTCGACGATTTATAAATTATAGATAATTATACGATAAACAACTTCCTCACCCTTAGACAGTTCTATGTATGCAGTGTTGTTATGCTAAGTTTTTGAGCACTTTCGACGATATATAAATTACAGATAATTATACGATAAACAACTTCCTCACCCTTAGACAGTTCTATGTATGCAGTGTTGTTATGCTAAGTTTTTGAGCACTTTCGACGATTTATAAATTACAGATAAGTATACGATAAACAACTTCCTCACCCTTAGACAGTTCTATGTATGCAGTGTTGTTATGCTAAGTTTTTGAGCACTTTCGACGATTTATAAATTACAGATAAGTATACGATAAACAACTTCCTCACCTTAGACAGTTCTATGTATACAGTGTTGTTATGCTAAGTTTTTGAGCACTTTCGACGATTTATAAATTACAGATAATTATACAATAAACAACTTCCTCACCCTTAGACAGTTCTATGTATGCAGTGTCGTTATGCTAAGTTTTTGAGCACTTTCGACGATTTATAAATTACAGATAATTATACGATAAACAACTTCCTCACCTTAGACAGTTCTATGTATGCAGTGTTGTTATGCTAAGTTTTTGAGCACTTTCGACGATTTATAAATTACAGATAATTATACGATAAACAACTTCCTCACCCTTAGACAGTTCTATGTATACAGTGTCGTTATGCTAAGTTTTTGAGCACTTTCAACGATTTATAAATTACAGATAATTATACGATAAACAACTTCCTCACCCTTAGACAGTTCTATGTATACAGTGTTGTTATGCTAAGTTTTTGAGCACTTTCGACGATTTATAAATTACAGATAATTATACGATAAACAACTTCCTCACCCTTAGACAGTTCTATGTATACAGTGTTGTTATGCTAAGTTTTTGAGCACTTTCGACGATTTATAAATTACAGATAATTATACGATAAACAACTTCCTCACCCTTAGACAGTTCTATGTATACAGTGTTGTTATGCTAAGTTTTTGAGCACTTTCGACGATTTATAAATTATAGATAATTATACGATAAACAACTTCCTCACCCTTAGACAGTTCTATGTATGCAGTGTTGTTATGCTAAGTTTTTGAGCACTTTCGACGATATATAAATTACAGATAATTATACGATAAACAACTTCCTCACCCTTAGACAGTTCTATGTATGCAGTGTTGTTATGCTAAGTTTTTGAGCACTTTCGACGATTTATAAATTACAGATAAGTATACGATAAACAACTTCCTCACCCGTAGACAGTTCTATGTATGCAGTGTTGTTATGCTAAGTTTTTGAGCACTTTCGACGATTTATAAATTACAGATAAGTATACGATAAACAACTTCCTCACCTTAGACAGTTCTATGTATACAGTGTTGTTATGCTAAGTTTTTGAGCACTTTCGACGATTTATAAATTACAGATAATTATACAATAAACAACTTCCTCACCCTTAGACAGTTCTATGTATGCAGTGTCGTTATGCTAAGTTTTTGAGCACTTTCGACGATTTATAAATTACAGATAATTATACGATAAACAACTTCCTCACCTTAGACAGTTCTATGTATGCAGTGTCGTTATGCTAAGTTTTTGAGCACTTTCGACGATTTATAAATTACAGATAATTATACGATAAACAACTTCCTCACCCTTAGACAGTTCTATGTATACAGTGTCGTTATGCTAAGTTTTTGAGCACTTTCGACGATTTATAAATTACAGATAATTATACGATAAACAACTTCCTCACCCTTAGACAGTTCTATGTATGCAGTGTTGTTATGCTAAGTTTTTGAGCACTTTCGACGATTTATAAATTACAGATAATTATACGATAAACAACTTCCTCACCCTTAGACAGTTCTATGTATGCAGTGTTGTTATGCTAAGTTTTTGAGCACTTTCGACGATATATAAATTACAGATAATTATACAATAAACAACTTTCTCACCCTTAGACAGTTCTATGTATACAGTGTTGTTATGCTAAGTTTTTGAGCACTTTCGACGATTTATAAATTACAGATAATTATACGATAAACAACTTCCTCACCCTTAGACAGTTCTATGTATGCAGTGTCGTTATCTTATATATTTTTAAATTCTATATCTGTATACTCCTTTTGCACACGCCCCTCGTGGAAATCAGCTTCGGTTGACGGGGTCAGCGTGTTTAAATAAAGTTTTCTATCTATCTATGGAAAGTTGTAAATTTTTATAATTTCAAGAGTTCTTTTAAATAAGTGAGTTTATTTCCAACTAAATTTTAACGTGCACCTTCATGCCTAGCGTATGATTTTGAACAAACTCAAACTAACAGAGATATCTATTTTAGCCCAGGAAAGAATTTCTCCATGTAATTAACCTCTTATATGTTAAAGTATTTACAATATTACGAAGTGAGAGAAGGAAAGTGTACTGAATTATCAATGTGACAAAAAGCATGTTATTTATCACTTTATTCACTCCGTTATAACGGGTTTGTTACAAACTATATGCTAGGCTTTAACATTTCTTGCAGGACATAAATGTCCTAAAAGACTGTTCACTTTTTCTAACCATTTGCAAATTAAAACGTAAAAAGAAAGAACTAAAAATGTACTTACGACACCAGAAACGGCGACCAATATGATTGCAGCAAACGTACCAAATACAACATGAGGTTTAGCAACCAGATCGGGATGTCTTGTTTGGTAAAGTTGTACAATGATTAAACAAGCAATGATGTACATAAACGATGTATCTATAAAAAAAAGGAAAAGGAATAACTTTAGAAATTCGTAGGGAAAATTAATAACAGGGGTGCGTTCCTTTAGTAATGTTGGTAATTCACGAAAATGTCTCTTCTTCGTCATATCACCGTGAGGATGATTCTGTAATGATTGTTTACTTACCAAACTGAAAGTTAGTGTAACTTGGACAGACGTGGTAACAGGCACTTAATACGCCTTCCATAATTAAGGAGAGGCCTATATAACAATAAACCAGAACGCACTGTTATAAGTGGCAACAATAACTGGCAACAACAACAGGAACCGCAACGACGACGACGACGATAACAACAACAGCAACAGCAACAGCAACCAACACCAACCCCAACACCAACCCCAACAACTGCAGCAACATTAGGAACGACAGCAACAACTGAGCAACATTAGCAACGGCAGCATTACAGCAACAACAAAAACAACAACAGCAACAACAATAAAATCTACAACAGCAGCAGCAACAACAACAACAACAACAACAACAACAACAACAACAACAACGAAAAATACCCAAACAAGCAAAAGAGAAACAAAAACTCACATTTCTAAATAGTATAGTTAATATGGTCACATTACCTAAGGCATAAAATACTCCATAATGTTGAGGAATTCCTACGTGCTAAGAACAAATAAGGTTAATTTTAATTTATAGTTACGTTAATTCAAGCATCAGGGTTTTATTTACAGATTTTAGTTTGCAAATTTCGGTACGTTAACTAAATACAATTACGAACATGAACACCAAAAAGAAACGTTCCATTTTCTCACCTAACAATATTTCGATAAAATAATATAGCCTAAGCAGTTACCTCATCAACACCATCACATGATTCCCTATGTTGGACAAAGTCTCTACAACACAAAATAACAAATTTAATGATCCATTACTATAATAATTTTGAATAAATCTAAATTTCAGAATTTGTTTTCTTAGCACCTAACGGGGAAGCAAATCCTGAACCTAAAGTGATTCACAACCAGACCCAGGTTACCACACTTTGTATATTAACTTAGTCATTCGGCAAATCTGAAAGCACGCGCTAAAGTCAAAATTTGTTATATCTAAATCACAATTTGTCACATTTAAAGTCAAAATTTGTCATATCTAAATCACAATTTGTCATATTTAAAGTCAAAATTTGTTATATCTAAATCACAATTTGTCATATCTAAAGTCAAAATTTGTCATATCTAAATCACAATTTGTCATATTTAAAGTCAAAATTTGTTATATCTAAATCACAATTTGTCATATCTAAAGTCAACATTTGTCATATCTAAATCACAATTTGTCAAATTTAAAGTCAAAATTTGCTATATCTTAATCACAATTTGTCATATTTAAAGTCACAACTTGTCATATCTAAATCACAATTTGTCATATTTAAAGTCAAAATTTATCATATCTAAATCAACATTTGTCATATTTAAAGTTGTGACTTGTCATAAATTTGTCATATTTAAAGTCAAAATTTGTCCGATATCTAAAATTTGTCATATATAAAGTCAAAATGTGCCATATTTAAAGTCAAAATTTGTCAAATCTAGAGTCAAAATTTGCCATATCTAAATCACAATTTGTCATATTCAAAGTCAATATTTGCCATATTTAAAGTCAAAATTTGTTACATCTAAAATTTGTCATATCTAAATTCAAAAATTGTCATATCTAAAGTAAAAAATTGTCTTATCTAAAGTCAAAATTTGCTATATGCTAAATGTGTTACATATATATTTAAAGATGAGTGTCAACCGTCGTACATTGCGCGTTTGTGTTTATCTTTCCATACGATAAATAAGTGTTTTGAAGGGCTTCGTTGCTAAATTGACGTGGTAAATAGTTCGGAAATTCGCCGAGTCTTCTCAGAAAACCCTATGGAGGCTTTCTTATTCATCCACAATCCAAAATACGTCCACTCAGAACCTGATTTTTTTGAACCTCGTCACTTGGTCTTCCACGCCTCGCGTCAGTCAAGGCTGACATAATTCGAAACGAAAGTTGATTTTGAAAAGAAAACGTTGATTTTTTGAAAAATGCAGAAATAATTACTTTCTAAGGTATGTCTTCTTTCAATCAAAAGACAAAATGAATAATTTATATCAAGGATTGATAAGATATTTATGAATGAGTTCATTGATGATGGCCGATCGAGCGTGCAATGCGTCACAGTTGACACTCACTCTTTAAAATTTGTCATATCTATAAATTCAAATGTGTCATCTAAAGTCAAAATTTGTCAAATCTAAAGTCAAAATGGAGAGACCAAGAATCGGCAGTTGGACTAGCCTGAGGTGGACGTTCATTGTAATTCATAACCCCTCAAAAACATCCAGCTACTTTGCCTATTTATAATCTATCCTCTCTGCACAGAATATTTTTATATTCATCCCACTCGCTGGAAAATCTGAGGAAAAACTTAGGGACATGTCATTATTTATTGACTAGAGGTTGGAGGATTTTAGGGGGATCACTTAGTTTTGGCAGAAAGGAAAGGGGGGATCATTCAATTATATCTGCAAATCCTGTTGCTTAGTTGTCACAGAACAAAATCAATTTCTGCACAAAAATACATTTAAAATAAATATATGTACATGTCGTTGGGGGAGGGGGATCACAAGAAATGTCGCAGTCTAGTAGGGGAACAGAAAAAAAGATGACACATAGTTATAGGGGATCACATAACATGACTTTTTGGTATACAAATATCCTCCGATGCCCCCCGACGATAAATAGGGACCTTAAGATCTACGACGCGGCAAGCTCGACGACGTTAATAAGCAGTGTAAATTTAAGCATTTGAAAGAAGCCATGGTAAATTGACTACCGTATTTGATGTTTAAAGCTTGTTTTATGACCTCCAAAACGCTCACGTTCTGCTAAAATGATTGTAGTGTTTGAGCTGATGTCAACATTAAGGAACAGCTCTCACCTCTCAGCGAGTTTACGTCGTTCTGAAGACGTGAAAATGCTCAGAGTTGCGTTGTAAACAGAACGAGGACGGTGTTGAGAATACTATTGGGACTACAAATTATTCATTGTCATTGTTTCGCATAAATAATTCTTTGTTTTGAAGGCCGCGTTGTCAAGGTTGTCGTGTAGTAGATCTTAAAGTCCCTAATAATGATTGGTCCTTTAGTCAGTTATTTCAATGAAATTTATTTATCTTCTATATTGTACGTAATTGAACTTGGTGAATAGAACATTTGAGCATGATTTGACGGAAAATTAGTTAAAGTTGCGATATTGTGTATTTCTTTAAGATAAAGGAAAAGCAACTTAATTTTTATTTTTATTATGTTTTAAGCGGTTTTCGAACTACTTATATTCTTGCAATAAACTTGTATATTTTTACAGCTTTCCTGTAACTTTTAAAACGTCACAAATATACAGCCACATGGTCTGTGTAAGATAGGTCTGTAACGTTTTGCTGGTGTTAACTGAACGCTTGATAACCAAATAAAGCAAAAAAAACTTAGAAACTAACGTCAAAATAGCGAGATAAATAACAGATAGACTCTTCTTTACCCAAAGGGCCAGCAGAAACAAGCTCATGTACTGTACGTCTATATTTGTCAAATACGTTTTCATCACGTTTGCTCCAAAAACACAAAACTATGCAAACCTACGTCGCGATGGCTCTTTCGGGAGTTTACGAAAACACAGCGTGAACATCGAGGATGACGTCTCTTTACAATGCAATTTTTCATCCAAAAATTTAATTATTTGTTCCGGTGGTCGGTGGGACCTCGTTATTGGAGATTCTACCTCTTTGTGGTCAGTCCCTGCCTGTATAAATACATGCCTGTATGTGGTCAGTCCCTGCCTGTATAAATACATGCCTGTATAAATACATGCCTGTATGTGGTCAGTCCGTGCCTGTATAAATACATGCCTGTATGTGGTCAGTGCCTGCCTGCCAGTGCCTGCCTGTTTGTCATTACTGTAGCTTTTTCGTCTTGTATGTGTTTATTGTCTGGCGAATCTTGTAAATAAATAAATAAATAAAAAACCTAACCAAAGGGGAGTAATGGGCAGTAGCCACTACTAAGCTGTAATATAATGTGTATACCTTCTCAAAACCAACAAAAAGAAGAGAATTCCCAACATTACATAACCAATATTGCTGTATACATTGTTGAATGAACTGAAAAAAAAATAATAAAGAGAGACATTAATATAAAAATGCTTTTCCTGTAACGTCAAAACTTCCATCTTGCATGGAGGGCAACTTAAAAGTCCCAACGTTCAACAGATCGAATAATTGTGGAAATTCATTTGCTTACAAGCACTGGTCCTCCCACAAGTGAATAATTTAGGAAAACGGTCTATATATACGTTACATATTTAAGTAATAGAAAATGGCCGCCCGTGATCACATTGCCTGATGCAAACATACAAGAGAGTTTGGGAGAATTGCAAACCCCTGAATCGTAGGCAAGGGCTTACGTAAGTATTGACTTTCAAATTCTCCCAAACTCCATCGAGTTGCATCAGGTATGTAAACATAAAGCGCCCATTTCCTATTTCGTTTTTAAAATAAGACTACTATAATAATGTACCGTGACGTCATAACCGTGTTTGCATATAGAAACACGGTATACAAATACGGTAACTGACCAATCACCGCGTGCAATGACGCAACCTATAGAGTGTTTTCATGTTACGTTTGACCGCCATATTGGTGTACCTCAACAATAGAAATCTATTAAAGTGCCTATGACACGAAAATTAAGTTTCCCTTATTTGAAAGAACACTTAAAATGACATCGTAACATCCATGCTGTAGTTTTTCGTTTCCTTGCTTCGTTCATGAGATATTTCAGTTTGCATTATATGCAAATGACAATGGTGCATACTGACGTACACGTGCATAATGACTTATACATACAGACGTACACGTGCACAATGACTTATCGGAGAAGGTTATATATCTTTGCTATTATAAAACCAAATTTAATTTGAATGAAGCATGTGTGTGAGTATTTCCAAAAACATGGAACTTGTAGAATTTCAAGTGATTTTGTGTGATAATAACAAAGATATATAACCTTCTCCGATAAGTCATTATGCATGTATACGTCAGACCATTGTCATTTGCATATCACTGAAATATCTCATGAACGAAGCAAGGAAACGAAAAACTACACAAGATGTTACTCTGTCATTTTAAGTGTTCTTTCAAAAAAGGTAAACTTAATTTTCGTGTCATAGGCACTTTAAAGTAGCTTCTTTTATTAAGTACACCGTCACGCTCTTTAATTTGTTATTTAAAATTTATAAAACCTATAGTTGTAAAAATGTGGGCGTTAAGTAAAACGGTAAAAGGTGGAGTAACGATAAGTAGAGATAAGTAAGATACTTACGACAAGGGTCCAAGAGGACGACTACAGTAAAAATTGTAATAACAAATATCCTGATCACCACTTGCATTTAACACCTACGCAACGATAGTAAAAATTCAACTGTTTTGAATTGACAATAACTTGCCCAGGTTTTTTAATACTAGACACAGCTACTTATAATTCTCAAATCTTTCTCTTCACTCATATATAATTTTAATTATATTAAATAAATTTTAATCATTAAATTTAATCATATGGCTTGGTTAACCGGTAAAGATCGACCTTTACAAAACAATTGAAAAGTTTTAAAAAATTGCGAAAAAATTGCGCAATTTAAAAGCAAAAATGACTTCCCCGATATAAAATGAATTTGAACGAAGCGTTTGGAGATGGTAGTGACGAGTTTGACTGTTTTGGTGGACTTCGCATGAATAAATTATTGCAAACACCAACCTTTGACCAGTTTGCAGAGCAGAGTTCAAACACAGTTTCTCAATTAAATTCCGACTATCATTGTACTCGCTCAGCCATATAATAAAAATCTTATCAACCTCGTTTAGACCGATCTTTACGGCAAACTTATCCTACCTTTGGTCTTTTCGCACAGAAAGCCTGCGCGGGCAGGATAATTTTGCCGTAAAGATCTCCCGCTCAGTCAATAAGTCGTTAACAAAAGGCCTTAAAGTGCCTACACGTTTGGGGATTTTACATATTCGTAATATTTGGGTCTTCCTGAGCAAAATCATAACATATCTTGTCAGCCGAAAATTTCATCTTCATGGACTTTATTGCTGTTAAAGTTATCGGATGTGACAAAAGAAAACTGGTTTGGAATGCCTCTTGTGACATCACATCCGGTAACTTTGACAATGAAAAACCCCATAAAGATGAAATTTTCGGCTGACAATACTGTATGTATTATGATTTTGCTCAGGAAGGCCCAAATACAATGTATTACGGATATGTAAAATCCCCAAACGTGAGATAGGCGCTTTAAGTATAAAACAAAAAACCAATAACCAATCAAATGCAAAACAGGAAGTTGTTCAACAAACATCATCAAACAAATTTATCAATGTGAAGAAATGAAATGTTCAATTTGCCACGACAGCAATTTTTTTATTTTGGTTTCCATGAGGATTGCTGTGTTAATATATACACTGCTGTAGTGAAGCTTGACGATCGTCCATGTATCGTCTGTTTCCCACATTCACTACAGCAGTGTATATATTATACATCCAAGCATTAATGATATATAGTGACTGCTGCATATGCAGTACATATATCAATCGAACCAGTACATCATTGTAACCATCGCTCTCCATTTGAGTCTCGATGACTCAATGGTTAGAGTCACCGGCAATCAGAAGGTTACAGGTACAATTCCTCTCCGGGACTCATTTTCTGATGATATGAGCTTGACGATCGTCCATGAATCGTATGAGGATTACTATATTGCACCTACGATCGTCCGTGATTCAAGCTAAACGTATGTATGTTGAATATTTATAATAACAAAAGTTTAACGCACCCTCTGATACGTGAACACTAACTGTATAACTGGCAAGGCATAGAAAATAGCAATAATAACAAGGTTCCTGCAAAGAAAAAAGCATGATTTATTTTATTTGGATTTATTATAGTAATAATTAGAGTCCGGATGTTCGAAGCCTGAATAAGTCATTATATATATTTATTAAATCGTAAGCGGGCGGGTCCTAGACATTCCTACAATTTGATTGGCTGCCTGAGCGGAAGGTTTGTTTGCGATATTTGCTAATTGCTAAAACATTTTTATTGTGATTTTATTTTTAACTGGAAAATGGAAAACAAACACATGATTTGATTAAATTAAAATGGAAATAACTTTATTATAAGTATTTTGGTTTGTTTTCCTTTCCTTAGTTTTACTGAACTCAAGTAACTCAAGTCTCAAGTCTTGCACCTTATATAATAACAAAATGTTATTTATCGTTTTGGTCGGTCCGTATAGAAAAATATTTGCCCTCGGTATCATAAACGACCCTCGGCTTACGGCTTCGGACAGTTTCTGAAACCTCGGTCAAACAGTTTTTTATATGGACCTCCCATCCGGTAAATAACCAAATAGTTTTGATTAAAATTATCGTATTTTGGTTTATTAATATTAGTTTCAACCAATATTAACCGTATATACATTTAGCTATTTCAACCCGTAAAAATGGTCAATTGGTGAATCTGAGACAACCTAATTGAATTGGTTGTTTTAACCAATCTGTTTTTACAGTATACCACAGGGGCCGTAACGTCTATTAGTGAAGCGAGTTTAACAGTAAATCGGGTTTATTTGGTATTTTTTACACAATAATTGTATTAAATCGCTATTAAAATGTTCTTACTTGTTAATTTTGTCGACAATCAGGACAAATTACAGGCAACCAGACTAGAAAGGCAACGAGTCATTGTTTACATCAATTCGGAAGGCCGTTGACTGTGCTTGCCTCGCGCCATTTAAATTCAGAAGGCCGTTAGACCGCCCCTTCGTGGGCGTCTCGCGATTTTCGGTATATACGCGCGCGAGACGTTATCGAAGGGAATAAAGGAAGTCAACGGCCTTCCGAATTGATGTAAACAATGACCCGTTGCCTTTCTGGTCTGGTTGCCTGTAATTTGTCCTGATTGTCGACAAAATTAACAATTAGAACATTTTAATAGCGACTTAATACAATTATTGTGTAAAAAATACCAAATAAACCCGATTCACTGTTAAACTCGCTTCACTAATAGACGTTACGGCTCCCTGTGAGTATACGGTGGATAACTCATACATTCAATATTGTTTTATCATTAAATTTATTTTTTCTAGCAAGATCTATATATATTTGGTCATCATTCATCAATAATTTACTTGGTCAGCAATAACGAAGCACAATTCAACACACTAGCTCGTCTTCTTCCAATTTTCTTTCATTTATGTACTGGCGAAATACACAATGAGGGCCATTTTGTTCTAGAGCAGTAAACACAACAAGTCGCTTTCCGACATCTCGGCAAAACGAGCCATGTTTACATTTATCGATAGCATTAACGCGCATGAGCAGAATATTATTTACAGCAGGGCAACGTTCCTAAGTAAGCCAATCATAATCAAGATAAAAATAAATTGAATGATAAGATCAATTATTTACCGATGCCGCGCAAGGCAGAGGCAATAATTGCTCTTCGATAAACTGACAAATCACAATATATTACGTCATAACTGAGTTCGATAATTGTTATATTATTCAATTTACTTTTAACATACGAGCTTACATTTTATATTTTTAACGTACAGTTATACGATTACATTTTAATATTTTAATCTAGTTGGTGAAGATTGCTATAAGCCGTGAAAATATTGGTATAAGAGAGTTTATTGAGACTAGTATACATATAACCAGACACAGTGCTAAAGTGCGGTTCTCTGTGTTAAAAATGTCGCGTCAATAATGTCGATTAACTATTGATTCCTCACGAACAAACGAACGAAATCACATCCAGAATATAAAGCGCTGCCAAAGAGTACCGCAATATGGTGGTAATTCGTTGGACTAGATAACTATACATAGCTTAAAGGGGAACTGTACCCAAAAAATAAATTACTTTGAAATAAAAGGCCTTTAAGTATAATGTTTGGAAATGTTAATAGTTTTACGGTATCTGCTCTTGTACTCGAGAAATAACGTTTTCATTCTCATATTTTATGCTTCTGGACGCCGCCATTTTCGAGTTTGTTCGACGTCTCAGACTCGAGGTCCAGCGGGAATTTCTTTTCAATTTGACGTCACTTGAGTGCAAGGAACAAAAGAAAAGCACTCAATGACGTCAAAATTGAAAAGAAAACCACCGCTGTACATCAATCCTGAGCCGTCGAACAAACTCGAAAATGGCGACGTCCACAAGCATAAAGTACGAGAATAAAAACGTTATTTCTCGAGTACAAGAGCAGATACCGTAAAACTAGTAACATTTCTAAACATTATACTTAAAGCACTTTTATTTAAACACTGATGGTTTACCTCACCAATTTCAGTTTTCAGTAAAAACCATGAAAGCAAAACTAGCCCAAATTTTACCTACACGGTAATGTATATACTACAATATAATAAACATACCACTGGTAGAGATTGTATTTCTTGTGCAGCTTCTTTCTTTTCTTTTTAGATAAATCAGACAAGAAAAGCTCTTTCTAGAAAAACAAAACATGATGATAGTAATCAACGACTTTTCATTCGATATTATCACGTATTTCCAAAATAATAACTTTTGTTGGATTGACACACGCGAAATTTACCATCTATATGAACACAAAAAAGGAAAGATCTGGGTGTATTATGTTATTCATGTTCAATGTACACTACGACCACATAAAATCAAGTTTCCATTTTCTTTCGAAACATAGTCAATGAAGATATGGTCTGGAAACTCGGTTACCATTGTTAAACAAATGAGCTACGATTTATGTTGTGCACAAACACTTTGTTTTAGGTTTATTAATATTTCAACAGCACGGTTGAACGATTGAACTCAAACGTTGCTATTGGATGAAAAAAAAAATGTGTTCACTAACCGTCACCGTGCACAAATTTGCATAAAGGCGAACAAAAAGATAGAACAAAGACTTTCGTTGAGTTTTCAGACCACACCTCCATTGACTATGTTAGAAAGTAAGCATAGCTTATGAATGATAAAAAAACATGGTTTTGATTAATTCCTGTTTACGACTTAGTTAAAGGACATTGGCAACAAAAAATAACTACTTTTTATATCGAAGTGCAGTACACCGAAAACCAACACAAATATCTTTCATTTGATTCTCACCACCCCATATGCCATGTTCAAATTAGCAACACATGTATAAAATGATTTACAAGTGTCTCTGTGTGCACGCATTTCATGCATTGCTTCTTAAGTATACATGTTCTATTTAATAGCGGTAGTTGCATGTACGCATTGCGTACCTATTTTTATACTAGCTATCAGTTCATATCCTATTAGTGATGAAAAACAAAATGGCGGAATATTTTGCTAAAGTGAATGAGCAAGAAATCAGGTATTTGTTTGATAAAACAACACGAACAAATACTTAAAAATACCATGAGTGTCTACATTATAAAACAGTTATACCATTCGTTCTTGTCGTATATGCGCTTGTGGTATAATTGTTATATATTCCAGAAAAGGTACTGCAAAAGTAAAACCAAAGAGTCACATTCAAGACGAACCTTTAATCTGTAAATTTCTTTATCTTCTTCGATATCTTTGAGAAAATCAAAATCTCCCTCATGTGTCGAACTTTCTCCAAGTTTCGTTCCCCCATCTCCCTGCAGAGTGTCTTCTTGTAAATCAGCAGGTAAGGACTCTAATTGCTGTGGTTCTGGCTCTATATGCAGGGTAATCCATGAAAGATAACATTTGAATAAAGTATTCTTTATTACTGTTAAAGTGCCTATCCCTACATGTTTAGGATTTTTATATATTTATAACCATTGGCACTTTCTGATAGAAATTGCTTAAATGGACGCTCCACCCGTCAAACCAGTGCTGCTTGAATGAAAAGTTCTTCGTAGCCTTACATGAGAATGGGTAGCTATGTATAAATTATGAAAGGTGTACGCCTGTGTCCCATGATACTAAAAATACGAAATTACGTTTCGAGAGATTTGATTTTATAATTTCTATAGTTCCTTAATAATTATAAGTAATAGCATGGTATTGAGGTTGATTAGTGATTAAATGAAAGCCGAGGGAGGTTTAGAAAAAGTCACGAGGGCGAAGCCCGAGGGACTTTTACTAAACCTCCCGAGGCTTGAGGGACATTTAATCTGTACTTAACCGTAATGCTATGCTATCACTTTGTAATATTATGGCTACCAAGACAATAGGAAATAGGAACGCTTTTAGCCGATTCATCAAGTTCAAATGGAATAAAACTTTGAGTTGCTATTAATGGTTATTGGGAATTCGATAATGGTTCACTTCATGTCTTCGTTAGTTATTCTATTGAAATGTTTGAGTAGTTTAGTATATATATAAGCTGAGTAAAATAAAACAGGTCTTTTGCATAAACATTAGGTATGATTAGTTACTAATCGTACCTAATGCATAAACATTAGGTAAGATTAGTTACTAATCGTACCTAATGTTTTATGCAGGTGGTTGATCAGGTTATTTAGAGATTTATCGTCCCTCGTGAAACAAAGGATTTCGAGGTAGCCATGATATTATAATAATAATAAACTCTTTATTTAATGACGGTAGCACTGAATAGTTACAAACTAATAAACTAGTGGCCCTCAATCTAAAAGTATGAAATAAGTTACATGAAATATCTATCTATCTATCTAAGTCGAGCGCACTCGCACATTAATTCACATGAAATATACATATGAATTAATTAATTAAAACAAGTTACACAATAAAATTATGTAGTTTCTGCTGTTCGTTGAAAATAGTATTCCAACAATTGTTTCTAAAAGCTCTTAATGATACAGAGTTTCTAAGATCTAAATTTAAACTCTTCCATAGTTTTCAGGTAGTAACTGCAAACGTCTTTCCGCCTTCGCTCACACGAAGTAAGGGAGTTTATTTCGGGAGTTTATTATTTATTTAGGTTACGTTTTCGTTATTAAGGGAGTTTATTCAAGTAAGGGAGTTTATTTCGAACTGAATGTTTCACTGCATAAATACTTTAAGCAATTTCTATCAGAAAATGCCAAAGATTAGAAATATATCAAAGGTTCACACACGCAATAGGCACATTATTGTCCCAACAAAGTGTATATAAACCTTCACAGTTTTTCGCTAGCTTTCTGTATAGAGGACGCGGAAATAGTTGATAAGTTATTTTATAGTTTTTGGTTTCGTCCTTTCGTTTCCCATATATCTATATTTAAACATGGCTAGTTGTATGAAAAAGCCGCAAATTAAAGAGCCCTGGGACGAGCCACCTGTGACGTCATCTCAGGAACGAGTAAAATTACTCACAACAACGAAAACAATTACATTTTGACACCACACGTACAGTGTATGTAGGGTGACATCATCTGATTATTATTCAGTTTTTCGATTATATATGGGCTCGACTTGATGAGTGGTCTGCCGAAATGCATCGTGCTATTTTATTTTAAGCCTATTTATTTCTCAAATCTTTAAACAGTTCTTTTAAGAACTCATTTCTTTATCTCACCCTTTACTCCAACATTACGCCATTGTTAGTTTTTGGTAAATGTGTTCACAAATAAGAAGTTTAGATTTCAGAACGTTCTGAACTTATTACCATTCACCATGGTTAGTACGTTTTACAAAGCTGTATTCAAGAAGTTTCTAATTCATCCAAGAATGCTACAAACTTAAATTTACAAATCTCATACCCGTTTCAGTGGTTCCATAATCAGCGGTTAAAGGATCATTTTCACGTAACAGTTCTCTACCTAAAAAATACACCATGTCATTCAAGAGCAAGACATTACGAGTTAAAAACAATGGAACAGAAATCTAACAGAAATCTAAAGCTTTGAATCTTCAACAAAATTGACATTACAACCCTGGGATAATTTTCACTGATACAATGCTTTATATGCAAGTAAGCAATAAATACATATGAATATCTTATAATTCGATGGTTAGAAATGTATATAGTTTGTATTTTATTAAAAGACCAAATTTGCAGTCAAAGACTGAATTACATAGGTTTACAAGATTAAAAAGAGTAAAATATCAGAATACAACGTTAGAATAATAATAATGATAATAACATGAAAAATTATATTATGAGTTACTAACATTAAAAGCTTTACTACTAGCAATTATAAAACTATTTGCAAATCTATCAGTTCTACACCTAGGTATTAAAAGTTTATTATTTCCACCACGAAGGGAGTATTCTGTATCATGGTTTGGTGGAACAAGGGAATGTAATTTGTGTGTAATATCAATACGCATTCGTTCGAAGGATCTCTTGCAGATCAACTCTCTCCGTAAAAACGACGTCACCACTCCAGCGACAGTCATTGCGTTATCATAGCAACAATCTGTGAAGATTAATCGTAAGGCCCTGCGTTGAATCCTTTCAATCTGGTCGTTTAAGTATTGGGGCAGACAGTAATGCCATACTTCGCATGAGTATTCAAGGATTGGTCTAATGCATGTGGTAAACACTCGCACTAGTTTCCTCGGCAAAATGGAAGATCTCTTCAGTAATCGCAAGGCATACAGACGCTTTGCAGCTTTCTTGCAGATGTAATCGACATGAAGGGTCCACTTGAGGTCATCGGAAATGATTAATCCAAGTAATTTAGCGTGAGGCACGACAGAAATATTACATCCGTTAATGATAAGCGGAGGCAGGGCAGAGGGATTACGAGTCGAAAAACATACTCGGATTTCCTTGGTTTTTGTGGAGTTCAGTTTCATATTGTTTTTTAATCACCCAGCTGGAGCAGTCACTGATACTTGGACGGTAGGGCCGAAGCCGGCTGGAAGTTACTCATAATTTCCCATATAGTAGTATCATCTACAAATTTAACAGTGTCATCAGAGACATTGAGGTCATTAACCATAATTAAGAAAAGCAGGGGACCAAGCTTGGTTCCTTGAGGGACTCCTGCATTAATTGACTTCCAGCTAGAAAAGTTCGGACCAATTCTAGTACGTTGTCTTCTATCTGTGAGGAAATTGGCAATCCAGTTAATAAGGACTGGATGAATGCTCATATTTTCAAGCTTTTGTACTAAGATGTTAAGGTCTATGCGATCAAACGCTTTTGAGAAGTCCAACGTGCAAATTCGGAGACAAGAACCAGGTGCATCCATGGCTTCATACCATTTGTGGAACATATGAATCAGGGCCATTGTGGAATTAGATCCTTTGAGCGCGCCAAATTGCAGCTTATCTATAAAACTGTTAACTGACTGCAAAAGCCATTTGAGAGGGAATGACTCCAAAATCTTACTTACTATGGGTGTAAGAGAGATGGGTCTAAAATCGGAATCAATGTCAGAAGCCGGTGATGATTTTGGTATAGGGGTCACATTGGCAGATTTCCACAACAATGGAATACTTGCCAGTGGGCGAGATAGGGAGGCAAAGTTCTCATGAAGTAGCCAAGGTGAAATCTCGTCTGGGCCTGCCGCGGAGTGTGATTTTACCAATATTAGTGCTTTTTCAACTTCATCAACGGAGACGTAGAAGTCTGAAGGGACATCATCGACTGCGATGGGTGTCCAAGAAAAAGAAGGGAGGGTGTTTCCAACGGCGACAAACTTGTCATTGAAAAGGTTTGCTAAGGCAGTGCCCGAGTAAGGTTGGCCGTTAAACAGGATCGTGGAGACGCTTTTTCGTTGCACCAAGGCCAGCTAAGTTTTTAATATTGGACCACCACTTGTGCGGGGTTTGATTCAAAGCAGTCAGCAATAATACTGGCGTAGAATTTTGAACGGGCACTTTTGCAAAGTGAATTTACTTTGTTTTCTATGAAAACGAAACAAACTGTTGTTTCCTTCATTCCAAGCTGCCTGACGTTTGGCAATTAATTTTTTAATCTCGGGAGTTATCCAAGGTTTGTCGCTGCTATCTGATTTCTTGCGTTATGAGTGGAAGATGCTGATCAACAATACCATTAACGATAAGTTCAAAAAGATGGAACTTGTCGTTGCAGGAGTCCAAGCCATACAATGATGACCAATTTATACTTGACAGGGCTTTGAAAACCAATTTCCGATTAGAAGGACGCGTGTCTCTAAACCATTCGAGTACTCCGGGAGTTCACACAGTGTTTCAGTGGTTTGATAAACACTGAATTATGGTCAGAGAAACCAATAGGTGGAAGGATCACAGGGGCATAATAGTGTTTAGAAACGTTTGTAAATATTTTATCAAGGATGTTGGGACCTCTGGTTGCATGTTTGACCACTTGTTTTTAAAGAGAACGAGTTACATAGTTGGCTATGCCTAAAACGGTTAAAGTCACCTGTGATGATAATAGCAGATGTAGGATAGGATGCTAATGCGTCGTCAAGGGATTGGGTAAGGTGTGTTAGCAAGGCCTTATCATCACTTCCTGACGGATGATAAATTGCAGCCAGTAAGATAGAATTAATTCCTCGTGGTAACCGACTTGGTTTTATTAAGAGCCATAATGCCTCAACGTCGGGGTGTGCAAATTCATTAAGGTGGATCACTGGAAGACGGTCGATTACATAAACACAAATGCCACCACCTCTTTTTCCATCGGGTCGATCGCGCCGAAATATGGAATAGCCCTGCAAATTAATCGCAGAGTTACTGACATTGGAGGAAAGCCAAGATTCCGTAATAACTACGATATCCGGAGAAAGACAAGAAACTGTCCCAGACAGTTCGTCAATTTTATTGCATAATGACCTCGAATTAGATAGGAACAAGGAAGGTAAGGAGGTGTAAGAAGCTTTATTGATTAATTTGATTTTTCGAAGGTTACGTTCGGAATTTTGAGGATGGCGAAGAGGTTGAATGACGCGTGTAGTGATCCGAACTGGAATCTTGATAGAAACAGCTTTGCAGATAGTTATATGGTTGTTTAACGGGCAGGGAAGGATATTTGTAGACTTTAAAGTACTATGGCTGTCAGTTGTGACTGAAACAGGGAGAGGAGACATGCAATTAAGGTTGGGGTTTAAGTGATTTCGCGAACCAAGGTAAGGTGGCTTAACCAGTCGTCTGTTTGAACCTTTGATTGGCGTGATCTCTTCGGTTGTATTGTCCAAGAAGGGGGTCTTATGCGGGTACAGTTCCGAAAAGGGTTTTGTTGAACACGATGTTGAAAAACATTCGGACGAGACTCGCAGACCTCTGGCCGTTCGATAATCTCATCCCGCGAACTGGCGTTTGACGACCGTAAGCAGTCATCCGAAATCAGAGGCAATTTAGTCATCCAAGCTGGTGGAAAGGGGACCACAACAGAGACACTCAAGCTGTGCGAGCGTATGCACCCTTCTGAAATGACGCAAGGGTCGAGGTGTTTTTCACAACACGGCTATATGGAATTGTTTCGCAGGCCAGTTTGGGAAATGGGTCATTCACGTTGCCGATAAGTTGATTGGGGTCTTTGATTGAGGATTTGGTTGAGTCTCCAACGACTTTGTTGTGGTGAAAAGGTGACAGCTCATAGTCACAAACTATTGTTGATAAGGGGATGCTTCGCTGAGTTTGCTTGTTAATTGGACTATCTTTGTCATGCAAATTACTTCCACAAGATTTAAATTTGTTATTCAATTCGATTAAATTATCTGTAAGCTGTTTGTTATTTTTGGTTAAGATTTCGGTTGAGTTTTTAAACTCTTCCAAATCATGAGCTCTTTTCGTAGATAAAAGGTTAAGCTCGGATTCGAGATCTTTAATTCTACTACCTTTGTCGGAAAGTTCCTGCTTTAGGCACTCAATTTCATGCTGGGGGGAAGAAAATTCCTGTGAGTTTGCAAAGAATTGTAAGGAGCTGGTTTGGCTCTGCAAAATCTCAATGTCGAGCTGCATATTTTCTAGCTGTAAGGCCAGATTACAGCACAGCTCGGTGCAGTTACATTTTTTCAAGGAATGAGTAGGCGATTGCGGACTTGTGTTAGTAGAAACACTCAAGGACACATTCGCCAGAGAAGGCGCTCGAACTAATGAAGGAGTGGCTTCCAAAATAACTGTTTGGCAAACGTTAATCAAAAATACCTTTAACAATTCGCCGACTTTACCTTGAAACAAGAGTGTCTTCTGCTTGCCGTAGTACCAAGTTACTGTTAGATCAAAGCAAGAGGATTTCAACTTCCTCGATTCGCCACCTGGTGAAGACCATTTGCCAAGTAAACCAACGATATTTTCGAGGAAATTCTTTAGCTCTTCAAAGTTATTGTTCCATTTCACGCGCTTCCCATCATAAACAAGGTCACGACGTACTGTGTAGGGTCGGATAGGGTCCAGATTCAATTTCTCAAGGTGAGAACTTAAACAAACATCGGAGCTCGTAAAAACATCACCGTCCGCCATTACTATTATACATTCAAAACGAATGTTAGGATGGAGATAATATAGACAGGTATATGTTACGAGTTTCGAATGTATTTTCCCGAGCCCTCAAAGAGTGAGGAAAATGAAAATATCTGCCAAACCATAGAATGAGATATTTATTATATGACTCTTGCATTTTACGTGTAAAATGTCAATATTGTACGCCGCCATTATGAACAGGCAAAACTCAGCAAAGTTGATTAAAAGGTAGGTTATGACGTCATGGTCTCAAGAACAACAAATCAGAGCCAAGCTTGTGGAGGAGGCTACGACGCCAAAAGCAGCTTGGCTATTTTAATGGCGGATCATAAAATACAAACTTCACACATATGATACAACTATTATTTCAAGGAGTTTTGAAATCAAACACGATTATTTATTGTTTTATCTTTACTGCCTGTAATTTCAAAAAAAAATCATTGTTTTATTTGGAAGAACTTTTAAAATGATAAAGTAACTTCTATTGAAGATTTTCGTTTCTTCGCTTTGTTTTTGATATATCAGTTTGCTTGATTTGCAAATATCTGGAATTTCGTCACACATGCATGTCTTATCAGAGAATGTTATATATCTTTGCCTTCATGAAATGAAAACACTAAAGTGTGAATAACATGTACGCGTGTTTCTCCCACAACACCAAACTTCTTGATTTTAAAGGATTTCGTTTGACAGTGAAAGTGATACACAAACTTCTCCAGTAAGTCATGTATCATTATGCATGTGTCATTATGCAAACTGAAATATTTAAAAATCAAAGCGAAGATACATTATAGGCACTTTAAAGAATGAGTCTCAGGGTGATACATTATACGCTTGTGTTATTGTTTACATACAGTATTTTATTAAAAAAACAACGACTTTCCAAATAACTACCAGTAAAAATAACATAATGAATATTAAATCAGGTATGTTTTCTTACAAGAAAAGGAAATAAGACTAATTTAAACTAAGTTTAAAAATAAGACTAAATTAAAGGATTACTCAGATATCGAGGGATATAAACAGCAAACGAATTTCTTGACCGAAAAATGGCCGCCATCGCGATCGTGAACGCGCAATGCATTAGACACACCTTTAACATTATTTAAACAAATTGTTTTCACCGGAGAATTTTAACCTTTGACTTATTCTACCTCATAGACCTTATTTATAAATCTACCTAGAATTTGTAAACTAAGCAAGTTTATAGTTTTACTTGGACTCTAGGTCAAATAAAGTATTATTATTATTATTATTACAATTATTATGCATTCTCTATCTCGATTTTGATTGGCTGTTGGCATACAGCTAATTCGTGGCATACAGCTAATTCGTGACATCCATTCATGTGACGTCAATGTTCCAATATTATGGTACAAAAAGTGTAGCTATGAGATCATTATTCCAATATCTTGTTGGTAGCTTGCTGTTGCCAGCTTATTTACGGCGAAAGAAAATGGGAAAATGCCCTGTTCTTCGCCAACACATTGCTTTAGCACTTCTTATACGAATAATAAAACAATTATTGGATTCGGTTTTCGCATGATATCGAGAATTAACAAGGCCTCGGTTTCTATTAACACAAACCTCGGCCTTGATAATTCTCGATATCATGCTTCACCTCATCCAATAATTGTTAATTATTACTATTATTACTATTATTGAAAATAAACCCGAAATTATTTAACCCTTTGTCTAGTGGTCGTCTCACCTTCAGTGTCACCATCACAGGGAACAATAAGAACATCTTTCTTATAAATACTCCTAAAAATCAAGTTAAAACATAAATATACTAATAAGCAATTTTAGCTTAAAACGTTTTATCAAAAACGTTTCGATACCATAATAACATCTTTATTTCCAAGTACTAAAATAAAATTGTCCTAGTTTATATATACAATGATTATGTAAATATTTAAATGTAAATAACAATGAAAATGCTAATATACAATTTAAAAATAAAAGGCTATAAAAATATACAATTAGAAGATAAAAAGCTAATTAAAAAGGTAATAATCTAATCAAGTCCCTAATGTGAAGAATTTCATAAACAAGGCAACAGGCTTTTAGTCAGGTTTTCAAAACTGGCCGTCTGAACATTTTGGTGGGCGTGGCCACGAAACAATTTTGGTGTGCGTGGCCGCGAGCAAGTGAGCTTATCAAACGTACAGTATTAGCCTCCTCCGCAGGCATCTCTCTCATGCAGGAGGGGAAAATTGCGGCGGGGAAAATTGCGGGCGGGAAAAATGGCGGGCGCCCAGAGTTGCCTGCGGAGCCTAGTACAGTATTAAACAGCGGGTTTTTAAACAACGTTTTAGCTACTTCATATATTGATCATAAATAGATCTCGCAATCAATCGTTATATCTGCATGTTCTTGACAAAAATTTGTAACGAAACCTACACAATAGCTAAAATAAACAACAGCTACCAGAAATAAAAAAAATTGAAAGGGGTAAACCTGTAAGTTGTTATTTCAGGAAAATATTTTCTTAGGCCGTCCATATATGGCCGTCCATACGAAAAGTGGCCGTCCAAAAATCTGATTTTTCAAAAGTGGCCGTCCATAGGATGGCTGGACGGCCACCTGGCTAAAAGTCTGCAAGGCAGTTAAACTTTCCTTTGCATTTTCGAAGGATGCTAAAGTTTATAGTAAATTGAAAGTCACTTTTAACATGTACTAAAGTTTGATCCTAGCTTATCCATGAGGCTTTTCCCGTTTGTGTCTCTCACATTGTTTTCCAACTGCTGATGTTTTGTGCTCCTCAATACGTTGATACAGGTGTCGACATGTGTAATCGGTGCAATTAATATCACACTGATCACATTTAAATTGATAAACTTTAATAAGTCTTGTGAACAGACACAACAGACGTGTGACTTTACAAATGTTTAGCTCAAACGTGGCCGAGTCGAAGGTATGTCAAAGGCGCCGCAGGCCCACGGAGCACAGCTAAGATCTAAGTGTTGATTTTACCGAGGGAGAAAAACCGGAGACCCGGAAGGAAAACCCTCGAAGTACAGGAGAGATCAACTAATAACTAATAATTCTACTCACATGAGTTCCAAGCTCGCGAATCAACACGAGGTTATTCATGGTCACCCATCCAAGTTCTAACCTCGTCCGACCGGGCTTGATTTAGCGATGAGTGGCAACGCCCTAAGAGAAGTACTGTTGCGACACCATAAACAACGTACTGTTGCACAACAAAGGTGGCTTGCTTCCTTTATCGTCCAGCTTGCGACTTTTGAATACTGGTCTAAGTTATCCTCCATATCTTCTACTTACATGTATATACAGTATATTACCATTTTAATAGCCTTTTAATTTTAAATTGTATATTAGCATTTTTATTGTTGTATTTACATAAACATTTACATAATCATATATATATAAACTAGGGTAATTCTATTTTAGTACTTCTTAATAATAATCATATGGCATCGATCAGTATCCCGCACGGAAAACCATTTGGTATTCCTCTATTAAATATTTCCTGTCCGGCCCAGTCAAAATCCATGAAGTCGTGAATGGGCTTTTCTTGAAAAATAAAAGTTTTTCAACCTAATTTATGATAATTAATGCTAATTTATATTAACATAATGTGTCTTGTTCGGGAAATTTAAAAATATTGGAAAAGCCGGTTTATTGGGCTTTCAGAAAATGTATAGCTGTGGTTCAATTTTGGATGTTTTTCAGCCAGACAAGAAAGAGTTAATTAATATATGATTCTTCATATCCAACCTGGATTTCAAGCCACTGTTCATATACTCAATGAGCCAAATTGGGAAAGTATCAATTAAGAACAATCCTATTTTCCTTTGATTTAACAGGGAAAATGTTTCCCCTCAGTACGAAAAAACCCTCACCAGGAAGATGTGGACAAGAAAGAACGAATCACATTTCTGTTTTTCTGGACCAGCTAGCTGGTAAGTAACACATGTGTCTAGAAGAATTCCATTCGAGTTTGGCAAAATATATATATATATGTTATTTACCGGATGAGAGGTCCGTATAGAAAAATATTTGCCCGAGGTTTCAGAAAATGAGACCGAGGGCAAATATTTTTCTATACAGACCGACCAAAACGGTAATAACATATTTATACGGTCAATAACATACCGCCCGCTCAGGCAGCCAATCAATTACAGGTATGCCTAGGATTCCGGCCGTTCACGTTTAACAAAAAATAAACGTAATTATTTCTGTTTTTCTGGAACACCTATATAGCTGGTATAATTTACGTAATTCGCTGATCCTTTTTTGATATTATATTAACTATATTATCTCTTAAGCCTGATTTCTAGTTCGAGGAATTTTCCTTTATCTTGTGAGTTCTCGTGCAGAACTAATTTAATTAAGAGCTTAAAAGACAAAGCGCAAAATTTCGCGCGCAAGATTCCACTGACTGGAAATCGACCTTTAAACCCGTTTTCTACTTCACCATTTCACTCGCCGCTAGCGAAATATTTCGACAATGACATCATTTTTTCAGTTGTTGACAAATGAAAACAGGAAAAACATGTCATCGGCGAAATGTTTCTCTAGCGGTGAGCGAAATGGTGAACGGTGGAAAACGGGCTTCAAACAAACATGTATCATTGAACAAGCCGCGCGGCCATGCATGAGAGCACCACGGAGTTAATGTTTATCTGAATGTTTTTCGTAGTTAACCTGAATCCAACGGAGGGTTATGTTTTCATTTGGCCTAATGAAACACTAAAACCCAGTGCAGTTTTGTCCACCAAGGTATCTATGAAATTACACAAATGTCTCAATGAAACCGCTATATAAGATACCTTCTGAGTGGTCCAAGGTATTGTGATTTCATAATACATCGTAATCGGTTTATATTTAAAGGAAAAGCTTACTTTAATCATAAATGGAATGCTTTTTAAACGTAAACACATTATTTTAAAAGACAAAAGCATGCTGAGACTAAGCTCGCCTGGTCATCTCTTTATCTTTTTAGATATGAAAACAAACTTAAAACCTTGTAATCTATTTAGATAGATTTCCAGTCCACGGTTAAACGGACTAGCCCGCCATGCAACTTCCGGGAAAAAATAGAAGATTTCTGCAGACACCGGGCTAACCTGTTCCCTGTAACGGGTCTCTAAAAATTCTCGAAATCAACTAAGGCATGCAGAAACATTTGGATGTGGTAAGAGAACGCAACAGCGCTCATTTCTGTACTTGACGAGATAGCTAAATTTAGATATTAAACCATCTCGCATATAGCTTTATAATGATACAATGCTGCAGAGACAGCTTAGCGCAGTTTCCCGCAATTTAATTAGGTCCTGCATAAGCGGGCTAGTTATCTTTATACATATTTGTTTAGGACAAGGTGTAACTTATACATTTATGGATAGTCTAATTTCCTATCACACTATCAACTTTATGAATTTCAGCGAGATTACAAATATTACAAATGTCACAGGAGGTAATTTTGCTGGGAAAAATAACGCAGGTTGCTGTAGGATTTCAGACGGATGCAAGTTGTTGTCACGCACGGAAATTATATTACAAACGGTGTGTTACACCAAGAAACAACTCGTATAACATGGACTTTACATACAGTACTTGTGCCAGGTAACGCGTCCACGGACGCCGAGGCAGTAACGGTCTTTGCCATCCTAAACAATGACCCCAACCCCCAACCCCCTGAACCCTAACCCCCCGGAATATTTTACTAATATATAGGGAAAAAATGTCAAGCTGTGGCAGTTGCAAAAAATTCGGGGGGGGGGGTTAAGATTCAGGGTGTTGGGGACATTGTTTAGGATGGCAAAGACCGTTTACGAAAGGGAAGACTGCGCCGCTGTGAGCCAAGAGAGGCCCAGGGATAGGTGGGGTTATGGTCGTTTCACGGGCCTCTAAATACCCATGATGGTTATCGTTTCGGGCCCCTTATTTGGCCCGGGGGCAGTTTCCCCGGCTACACCCCCCCCCCCCCCCCCCCACTCTCGGCAGGGCTGAATGCGTCAATTAAAAAGCTTTATACGTCATTATTCTACTGATTTATCACAGATTCCATAATGCGGTAAAGGTTTATAATTTCAATTTACGACAATCGATTTAATAGTAGTTGAATTTATAACAACACTTACTTCATATAAACTATTATTCCAGAAATCAAATAGAAACCCAAATATACAACAATTGGAACAGCTATGGCTTCGCCATATTCACCCTCTGTATAAAATAAAAAATAAAAATATAGTATGCACATATTGTGATGGTTTGTGACGAATCCCTTGCCACTTGTTGGTGCCACAAACAAAAGAAGTTAGTGAAATTCTTTTGCTATGCCTATAGTCCCCAACATGGCCCTCGTGACGTACCGTGCAAACCACCAATAACGTTCGAATTAGTTCGAAGTACTAATACCAGGTCCAAGAGTTCTCAGGGTACTGTACAGTGGTTTCAACATTTGACATCTAAACCTGGTATCAGACTACATCAAAGGACTAGAAGAGAATACTTCAACAATCGATATAGATTTTCTGGATCATTTCAGGTTGATGTATTTTTCAAACACATCCCAGGTAGGTTTTACCTTTCCTTGCAGCTGGGTATAGTTGTCAAGCAACACTCCCCAAGTGTGTTTGAATCATAGTATCCTGCATGGAGAACCATTTGGCATTTGTTTTATAAAATAACGACAGAGAAATAGCAATTAACTCTATTGAAAAATTGGACGAAGACGTGAAAATTTCCAGGTTGGATATTCTGATCCTTCAAGGGTATTCACCAAGCGCTTGTTGTGTTATTTTATAATCTTTGTTGCACAGTACACACCACATATTTGTTTTTAAAATCCTTTCATATGCAAAATGGGATAGACGATCACGCCGCCTGGATTAATATGTATGATTGGGTGCTTTTACAAGTCAACAAACATAAGAACAATAAAAATACAGGCGAATAATCTATATACAAGACGCCGTGTTTGACGTTGTGACGTAACATTACAAACCGCTGGACATTTTCGAGCTCTTGATGCATATCAAACATGGCGGTGCCGTAGTCGTCAATTGTTCGCGTAGACAATTTATCCCGGGCGTTCTGTGACCAGCCTCCCGCAAGTAATCGTCTTCTGGACGATCTTTTTTATTAGTATTAAGGTTAGGATCTAAGTTGTTTTGGGGTTAGCCAGTGAACTCAATATATATAACTGGAACGATAACTCGTAAAGCAAAAGTGAGGCAAAAAGTTCCAGGCCCCTACGCGGTTTGCAGGTAGATTTCAGGCCCCGTACGCGGTTTGCAGGTAGATTTCAGGCCCCGTACGCGGTTTGCAGGTAGATTTTAGACCATGATATATTCAGTCTCTGCTTCAACTCAAGGTAAACGTTTTTGTAGTTGTAGACCTTATAATATTTTTGGTAAATAAATTACTTGAACCATGGATAGCTAGTAAAATTAATTTATTTCACTATCCATGCTTGAACTGGTGAATCGCTCAGTAACTGACTTCGTAATACGCACGCCATCTTCAAAACAAAAACACAAACTTTCGCCTATGTTTGGCAAACGTTTTCTTCAGAAATAAACCACCCCCAAAGCTATAGAATATATTAAAGGAAAGATAAATTATCTATTAACAATATACGTACAGCTTTATCCCTGTAGCTAACTTAGTTTTCTTTAAAAGCGGTAACCGAACATGCCCAAAAATATAATTTTCGTCACGGATACCATCTTGTAAACAAAAACACGAACTTTCGGCTGTCTTCGACGAACATTTTCTTGAGAAATAATCAACTCCCAAAGCTACAATATATATTAAAACAAAGATAAATTATGTGTTTACAATATGCGTACAGCGTATCCGGCTAGCGAACGTAGTTTTCTTAAAAAGAGCGGATATTCTAACTGTTCTAACATCCAAAAATAAAAAATTCAAAAAATGTACCTGCAAACCGCGTGGGGGCCTGAAACCTTGCCTCACTTTTTACCCGACTTATGACTGGGAGTTAGCGTTCCATATATAGAGTTCATATGTATTATCAATATCATAATATAGGCATCTCTCGCGGATACTAAAAAAGATCGTCCAGAAGACGATTGCTTGCCGCTGACCGGGATAAATGGCGTGCTCACCCTCCCTCTCCGCCCGTGATGTAACGTTTCCCTTAAGAAATACCTAATGGGTTTCCGTGTTTGGATAACGTGATCCAAACACGCGGGATGTTGCGAGACTTGAGAAAAGCGTAAAAAAACACGAGCCGATAGGCGAGTGTTTTTAGCTTTTCGAAAGTCGAGCAACATCCCAAGTGTTTGGATCACGTTATCCAAACACGGAAACCCATTAGGTATTTCTTTTATAAAATAACCACAGAGAAATATCACTAAAAGTTATTAATATAATTAGATCAACATTGCAATTCTCCCCAAAAACCATCAACTACCATTCAGGGGAGGTCTTTCATGTTCTTCTAAGCTAATCGGCCAATCATGGATAGCTTTCTATTGACGCTGACGACAGCAAAGAGCCGAAAATAAGCTTGATTGGTAAAAACATCAGGAAAACAGCTTGGAAAGATGAAAAAGATATATTTCCAGATCGATTTAATCACAAAAATATGCCGTTTAACTTTATGTTGGATTGCTGCAGATGTTAAGTGATGTTGTGAGTTTGCCTAGCCTTCATATTCTACAACACAGAATCTTTTCGTGGTTTTCTCTCACTGTCGAAGTGTTGTTCGGTGAATTTTTGTTGGCTACAAGAACAAAATGAATGATTTCTTCGTGAATATCCTACCCGACGAGAGGTAAATTAAACATTTTACACCTTTTCCATGTTCTCTTGGTGGACTATGTTTATAAAAATGTTGTCTTTTTGGGTTTTATTGAATGGTTTTCTCTCACTGTCGAAGTGTGGTTCGGTGATTTTTTGTTGGCTACAGATACAAAATAAATGGTTTCTTCGTAAATATCCTGCCCGACGAGAACTAAAATAAACATTTTACACCATTTCCATGTTTTCTTGGTAGACTATGTCTATAAAAGTGTTGTCTTTTTGGGGTTTTATTGAAGGTAAACTTCGCCTTCATAAATTATACGGAAATTCTCGTTCGCTAATAGCGTTGCTTTGTCCACTTTAAATACTTATAATTTCCTATATATTTTCGGCCTATTTTTGCAAAATCTTGTGAAAATTAACATGGAATATTGCCATATTTTATTTATAGTTATTGTGCAAACTATGTAGAATGTTAATGTTTAAAAACGACGTTGGGCCGGCATGATTTGCTTTTTGTGTGACACGACCTCAAAATTCCCGTGTTTGGATAACCTGATCCAAACACGGGTATTAGCCAATCAGAACACGCATAGCACACTTGTTATTTTATAATATTTCATCATACAGGCATGTCCGATCGTATGATAATAGTACAATCTCTCATTTTGTCCCACCTCTCGCGGATACTAAAAAGATCGTCCAGAATTGCTTGCCGCTGACCGGGATAAATGGCGTGCTCACCCTCCCTCTCCGCCCGTGATGTAACGTTTCCCTATTTCATCATACAGGCATGTCCGATCGTATGATAATAGTACAATCTCTCATTTTGTCCCACCTCTCGCGGATACTAAAAAGATCGTCCAGAAGACAATTGCTTGCGGGAGGGGGTCACAGATAACGCCCGGGATAAATTGACTACCAATTGTTCGGGGTTTGATATTCGCTTTCAGCTATATTATTGGACATATAAAATTTTTGATTGATTGATTGCTTGACTTACCTGAAGGTATCTCAACTATTTTCACAGTTATATTTTTAGCACGTTTAGATTTCTTCGACGAGATAATCTTATCAGCAGTATTAGAATCTACAAGGAAGTGACACTTATTCAGATAATCATTGAAATCTATGTCAGATAAAAAAATACATACCATATTGTACTCCATATAGATATTTATATAGCCATTTATATAGCCTTCAACACATTGTTATCATGCGACAAATTAAAAACAATTTCTACTCAAAAGCAAATCTATCCGGTAAAACTAACATCAGTCACATAAAGTAAAAATACTAAAAGGTTGCGAAGGCCCTTTAACTTTTGAATTATTATATTATTTATTGTTATTTTTAGTGTATAACATGTCGGACATCTTCCCGACATGTTATACACTGAAAGTCTGAAAACGCTTTTAATTTGAATTGTTTGTTTTACAAAAACTCAAGGTTTACAAGAATGTAAAAATTCCCATTCCCCTCCATGCTATGATGACCGGGTCTATTTATTATTACAGTTTCAATGTATACATTTTTGTTGTTTTTGTATAATTTTGTTACTAATTGGATCCAAAAGGGGGTGTGATCGCACCCACCCACCCCACCCCCTGCGTACGCCCCTGATGCCACCAATCGCAGAGGTTTTTTTATGAAATCAAATCAAAGTGGATCTCATGTGCCTGGCGCTTGTCGATTTTCAATTTTTAATCTTGCGTTACCGTATGCCGTGTTTTTCGATTCACGATCAGTCTTGTACGACCGTTTGGACTGGGTCGGACAGGAAAGATTTAAGAGACGTATTTTATGTAAACAAGGATCGTAATAGTCATTGAACACCCAAATGAACAACATATCTATCTGGCATTTTGCTCGCTTCCATGGTAACGACCACACAAGAGAATACACACTGGCTAATAACTCTCATGAGAGACCCAGGGTTCGAAATGGCAGCCGGCGATATATCGCCGGCAGTTTTAGGACCTTGCCGGCGATTTCTAAATTCAAAATATAACGCAACATTGGGTTATCGACGAAATTGCTTTTGCCAAGATCAAAATTATTCCGCTTCTGAATGGTAATATGGTAATTTGTTTTGATTTGTCTGTATATGTCATCATAACTTTGTCCTGTGATTTTCCTTTTCACAAATGCAGTGATCAAGCTGCAGTTCAGTACCGAAAAGCAACGATCCGAATCGCTGTCCAGTTTTCCTGATCCTGCCAATCTTGGTGGAGGCTATTTCAGATACCTTGAAGCAGATCCGCCCCAGTACTTTCATTATTTTACACGGTCATGTTCAAATCAGGCCGGGCGCCTGATTTGAATATATGCTAAGATAGAACATAGTTAATATATGGATGGCAGAGAACGTTGAACCTACTCGAGTAAATATTCACCATATTATTGATGAAAAAAATCCATTTTATGGCTACGTCGACACAACAGAAGAAGCGCTCTTGTAAGAGATTACGAGCTCCGAACAACAACGAAATTCACAATCTACAAGAAGACAAAAGCATTTGGAGTCCACGACCACCACGTGCTTCGTGCGCAAGCTTGTGTATTAACTCATATAAACGATTTTCATTATTCTAAATTAACTATGGTTACACAATTCCAGAATATCAATCGAGGAGCAGTTTTACATCAGCTTCACTTTGCTTTTCTTTAGTATTCCAGTTTTTCTTTATTTTACCGCTATACATATATTACGAAACTCGAAAGCCATGAGCAATGGCCTTCGCATGAAAATATGGGAAATGGACCTTACTATTGATTGTCTGGATTTATATCGCAACTTTGTCCACGCAACGCGTTTTTCTTGAAGCGGTATATATTATAAGACCTTGAAATTTAAGATTTGTTTTTATATGTATAAAATATCACTTAGACTATTTGGAAACAAATTATATAAATTGTAGCCAAATTGGCCGTGTAAAATAATGAAAGTACTGGAGTGGATCTGCTTCAAGGTATCTGAAATAGCCTCCACCTACCAATCTTTGTTATTGTCGCCATCTTTGTTTTTAAGTTGTAGTGGTGCCCGCGTTTCGATTTATACAACGGCTTTATTACAGCGCATGGAGCGCGCGCATGAGCGTGCACGAGACCGCAGACCACAGCTCCGTGGAAATGGGAAACAGCCGGGAAAACTTTTGACCTACAAAAAACAGTCTACAAAATTAGGCATATTTTCTGAACGTTATTTCGAACCCTGAGACCGTCCTTTAACTCTTTCCTGACAGGCTGAAAAACATCCAAAATTGAACCACCTCTTTGTTCTATTGATATCTCTTGAAATAACCATAACTGTTGCGAAAGCTATACATTTTCTGAAAGCCCAATAAACCGGCTTTTACTCGTGCTTCTAAATGTCCCGAACAAAACACATTATGTTAATATAAATTAGCATAAATCAGGTTGAAACATTTACATTTTTCTAGAAAAGGCCATCTTGCACGCCCGCGTAGCATCTTGAAAACTCAAAATGCCACCAATCGCAGAGTTGTTTATGAAATCAAAGCAAACTTAACGTGTGCGTGGATCTCATGTTCCTGGCGCTTGTCGAATTTCAATTTTTAATCTTGTGTTACCGTGTACCGTGTTTTTCGATTGACGACTTTGCGGGTCTTCAACGACCCGTTTTGACTGGGCCGGTCGGGAAAGAGTTAAGTTATTGGCAATGTTTGAAGAGAAATATCACCGAAACGAATGGATCAAATAAAAAACTAGCTGTAAAACACTTTATCAGCTATGTTTTCATCCTCTACTGTGCAACTGCCAGGTAGTTCTTTTAAAGTAATATAAAGATTACATTTATTGCGCGTTGATTGAGCACTGTGTTAGAGACAAATGTACGGTATTTAACATGGCGGAAAGGGGATGTGGGACAAAAGTTATTACCTCTGAAGACATCGTCATTTCTAAAAGGATTTTCGTTATTCTTTCCTGAAATGCACCGCTCATTGCTTGCAAGTACAATCAACACAATATAGAATTCACCAGAAGGAAAATCATCTTTCTAACAAATACAATCAAACCACTATATGATCAAACACACACAAATTTATCTGAAATGGGCAGAAAAAATAAAAGAAACATATTAACTAACTTATTGACTTCACTTGGTGAATAACAGGAGAAAATATTGTAATTGATTCAGTTCCGAAACACATATTATTATAATACAGGTGATAAAATTCAGTTGATGGTTGTTATTATTGGAGTAGAAAAAGTTAAAGTATTATACAGGAAATAACTAGCAAAATAAACGTAAACCAGCGTTCGAATTTAGCGAGGCAAAGGAGAAATTGCCAGTAAACTTGCGAGTAACATTTTACGAGCATCAATGTAGATGATACTGTTGCAGAAATAGCGCTCGAATAAATTAAATCAATGGTTTTTTGATGAGCATACTTTGAATCTCTCAGTCTTTGACTCGTTTTGTACGTGGTGCAGTGTTCTCGTTGAATTTAACGTTGTCTAAGTTGGACTTAATTAATATTATGGGGTTCATGTTGTGGGGAGTTGTGTATGAGGTGGAGCCAGTCAGATATTTCTGTATGGCCATAAAACTACATGTAGATCTGAAACGCATTTACCATAATAATAATAATAATAATAATATACAATATTTATACAGGTTAGCTTGGTCAGCCAAGCAAACGCTAGCTGCTATCACTCAAGGACCTGTAAAAATAAATATAAACATTAAAAATTAAATTAATCCTATTTTAAAATGTAATTCTTTAAAATGTACTTATTTAAAATTCTATAAAATGTACTGTACTAGTCAATTTCCATAAAAATTTCTACATTTTTGTTTAAAAGTCAAAAACGACGTTTCATTCCTCAATTCGTCTGGTAGTTCATTAAATACCAATGCTCCTTGAAACGAGAACATCTTGCGGCCAGATTCTGTTTTCACTTTTGGTAGCCTCAGTTTTGAGTGATTGCCTCACAGAATTTTTCAAAAATGCCATTAATTTTTTCTGGCACAAGTCCATGTAGACATTTAAAAACTTCTTGTACACAATGTAGTTTCCTGTTTCTTATTGGGCACCAGCGGTTTGGAAATGCATTTTTTCCATGTACGATTTTAAAAGCACGATCTTGAACTTGTTGAAATCGGAGGGCTGCGGTGTTTCATATGCCCAGAAATAGGTTGCTACAATAACGGAGAGTTGATTCTATCATAGCTTTGTAAATTATCTCGGCAACATATGGACTAATATTCTGCCGGATACGTGATAGTAATTTAACCCTCGCTGAAGCTTTTTTGATGGTTCTGTCAATGTGCTTGTTGTAATTAAGTGACTTGTCCAGCTCTACACCCAAATATTCATAAGATTCTGACTCATTTATGCTGGTTCCATTTATCTTTACTTGTACTTTCTGTGATTTGTTGAGTTTCATGGTGAATGGCAATGTTGAATAGTTCTTAAAAGAACTGTTCGAAACTTAGCAGAGTCAAAGTTAAGAAAAAAGTAGAGTAAAAAACATGTAAACTAAAAAGAATTTAAAAAATATGTATACTAAATATGCAAACTAAAACATACAAATATGTAAACTAAAACATATAATAAAAACATATAATGAAACATGTTGTAAACTAAAACTAAATATGTAAATTAAAATATGTAAACTAGCGTGGTTATTGACTGAACTTATTGAACCATTTAGCTATTTCCATGTGACCATCTAGAGATAAATGCGTCATTTTGTCATCGTCTGCGTATGTACTCCACCCAATGATTACAACCATTTGGCGATTTCCATGTGACCATCTTCACAGCTCCATTGAGATATATCGTTATTTCTGGGGATGTCGACTCCACCTAATGAGTATAACCATTCTGCGATTTCTATGTGACTATTATCACAGCCTATTACCCCCTGTGATAATAAGTATTCAACAATGGTTTAACAACAATGGATCAGCCTTCTTAGCTAGATTTACAAGGGCATTAATATAGTGAGTTTGCACGTAGCATGTACACCATTTATTACAACCCCTACCCGCCAAGATGGCAGTTTTTAGTAATGATGCTATATATAGTAATACCGAGGGCACTGGCACCAAGCCAATTATCTTTAAACCATTCTTTATCTTCTCTAGTTTCGACAAATCGTTTATAATTTCGTTATCATTATTTCGTTAAGATCTCGCTTCCTCGTGTTCTGGCGCTTATCAGTTTTTAGGTATTATGTATGTAGTCAGCCTTCCAAATTGCCGTATCAGCAATGGTCTTGTATGCTCTCTCCAACCTTTTGTCCCTGAATTAGGGCCTTAAGATGGAAGTAGTTTCCTGTGATCTGTGACCCTTCTATCCTCATGTCTGTCATCGAGTCGTGAGTCGTCAGGGTTTAATCGGCTCTAGTGGTATAGTAAACACTGCAGTAAACACTCTCTCGTATAGTCATTCATGGACTCTCTATTGAGTCATCCACGGCTTGGTCTACTATATCATCTGGTATTACCAATTTCGTTTATCATATACTCATCATGACTTGTGTAACCGAACATGTGGACTATAGGATGTTCAATAGTTCATCTTTCAACTAATTTATTATAGACCCTCATGCTTGTCGAACTCATGCCGTTCACTAGACATCTCAATTATATGTTCGAAAGTTGGTACACCACCTCATCGTTGGGTGGGCTGAGCTAGAAATAGCACCCAAAACTCTCCTTCTGTGGGGGAATCGTAACAATAAAGACATCCTTTTCAACAAGCAAGAAATGATACATAGAATGAAAACCATCAGATGGAACAGACACAATATAGGATCGCATAAAATCAACAAAACGAGTCTTGTATGCTTTGACGACAAAAGATACATCTTAGAGGATGTAGTAAAAGTGTAGCATACAGAAATCATAAAATAAGACACTGTTGAATAAGTACCATAAGAACCTTCCACTCTATGGGGCCGCCACATCCTATACCAGAAAAGTGGGTTGGCGCTAAAAAATTTACACCTTATAACCCCTATTTGAACATTCCTCCCATTTAGCCATTTGAGAATTCATCCCATTCAACCATTTGAACATTATTCCCATTTACCTACATAGAAGGGTTGTGACGAGGAATAACCAACTGACCCATGTATCCTGAATTTGGATCGATCCCATTTCCTGAAAATCAAATGACCCTTCCGTTCTATGGGATTATTTTGTCGTACCATCATATTAGACTTTCAAAGAAGTGTATTCTAGAACAATAAAAAAGTGGGACTATTTTTTGGAAAAGTGCGCTCGAACCCCCAAGTCCTATATTATGTCTCGGAGAGCACAATTTCGCGAACAAATATTTTCGCCACGATTTGTTTCTCTGGCGGCGAGGGAAATATAGTGAAGTGGAAAATAGGCTTTAGGTCATATCGTAGCAGGCGGGAATCACAATCTTATTTAAATATAAGAATAATAAAGTCTAGCAAAATACACGTAAAAGAGCCATGACATAATTATAAAAAAACATTTAATGAAAAACTTGCGTTTCGTTGCTTCTTGCAACATCATCAGAAAATGAATATAAATTAATGACATGACAAATAATTTATTAATGGTTGCTAATTATAACTGTTACAAACAATAGAGGATAAGTGGTTGGGAAAAAGACAGGAAGAGAGATGCTTAAGGCAAAGGTGAAATGTCATCTTAATTGGAACAAAGTGTGTCAATCCTTCACCTTCCGGTATCCCTTTCGCATGTGAAACTGGTCACTCAATTTAACTTTCTTCTTATTATTATAAAGAAAGCTTAGTAGCTTACATATTAAGAAACTTAACCCGTCATTTAATGAAGACTTGGCTCTTATCTGGACTCGATAACATGTCGCCAAAGCGACGTCGAAACAACGTCGATATTTGGTCGTCAAGTGACGTGTAATTTAAGACATGTACAGTATATCGACGTCGATTAAACGTCAAAACGACGTCTGTTGCTGACGTCGATAACACGTCGCCAAAGCGACGTCGAAACAACGTCGATCGAGGTCGATCGAGGTCGCGACGGGATTTCGACTGAATATCGACGTCGAAATGACGTCGTGTGGCTTCCTGTCTTTGTCCCAACCACGTATCATTTATTGTTTGTAACAGTTACTATTAGCAACCTTTACGTATATATTTGTCGTGTTATTGATTTACATTCATTCTTTGATGATGTTGTGAGAAGCAACAAAACGTAAGGTTTTTCATTAAATATTTTGAAAATTATGTTATGTCTCTTTTACGTGTATTTTGCTGGGCTTATATATTCCTAATAACCAATAATATTATGTAATTCCACCGTATGTAGCCGCGTATAGCAATATAATATCTGGTTTATAATAAACGGTATTTAAACTACAGTATACATGTATATGTAAACCCATGGGTTCATATTTGGTGTATGGTGGGATATTCTGAAGGGTTTACCGGTCATGGGTTTTAAAATTCAGGTGATTGCAGTAAAAAATGGTTCATTCACCTGTACGACAATTCCAGATTTATGTCTCATTGTTTGGAAATTTCCAGAAAATTCAACACTTCTCGCTAAATCAAAGACTGGACACTAAAATTCATAAAAAAACAGGTAATATAGTTAAAGACAAGACATATTTCTATAAAGAAAACACCGATGAAACACCTTTGTATACGTTGTTTTTTATTTCTCCCATATTGTAACTGTTCCTACACCCTATTCTGAAAACAAAGCACTTTCCGTATTTCGAGCTCTCAACGCCCAATCACAGATTAATGCACAAAAAAGCTGGACGTACCGCACTGATAGCACAATGAATCGACTTTTTCATTGAAATAACCTTAGCATTGGAAGCTAGGTCGTGTAGCAACCAATGTAACCAAATTACTGTGTAACCTATACCGTTTGCACTTGTAATATTGAGGCAATTCAGCAGTAACAATAAATACTTACTTTAGTACCTTGTACTGATACAACACTACAAGGAGACATAGACGATTCTGCTTTGACAAGTACAGCTTCAACACCAGCAGGAAATGAAAATGAGTTGATCTATATACAGAAATTGTCTGTTAAACTAAAAAATACGTAAAAATACATATATAATACGTTTTATAATACAGGTATAATAGATCTGTAGCGGGTTACTGGGTATAGAGCACAATAGAGTAGAGCAGAGTAGAGCAGAGCAGAGCAGAGCAGAGTTAGAGTTAGAGTTAGAGTTAGAGTTAGAGTTAGAGTTAGAGTTAGAGTTAGAGTTAGAGTAGAGTAGAGTAGAGTAGAGTAGAGTAGAGTAGAGTAGAGTAGAGTAGAGTAGAGTAGACTGTAGAGTAGACTGTAGAGTAGACTGTAGAGTAGACTGTAGAGTAGACTGTAGAGTAGAGCAGAGCAGAGCAGAGCAGAGCAGAGCAGAGCAGAGCAGGGTAGAGCAGAGCAGAGCAGAGCAGAGCAGAGCAGAGCAGAGCAGAGCAGAGCAGAGCAGAGCAGAGCAGAGCAGAGCAGAGCAGAGTAGAGTAGAGTATAGAGTGTAGAGTGTAGAGTGTAGAGTGTAGAGTGTAGAGTGTAGAGTGTAGAGTGTAGAGTGTAGAGTGTAGAGTGTAGAGTGTAGAGTGTAGAGTAGAGTAGAGTAGAGTAGAGTAGAGTAGAGTAGAGTAGAGTAGAGTAGAGTAGAGTAGAGTAGAGTAGAGTAGAGTACTACAATTACCATATCTCCACAAATAAAATTTGAAATTACAGTAGTACTGTACACTTCAATACAAAAAATGTAGAAAACTTTGCAAATTTATTGAACAAAATGATTGGCTTACCATTGGTTCCGATGGAGTCACTTCAGCAACTTGTTCTTTATTAAGCCTAAAATCAAATACACATACATTATACTGTACAATACTCTTGACTGGGAAAAATCAAATTCCAAGAGCAGTTAGGATTGGAACTTACTCTATGACACCTAATCTCTGCTGCAGGTACTGTTTCACGAGTATGTCTCAGTGTTGTGTGTGATTGGAAATTAGCTTGTAATTACAATTTGTGTGCCTGCATGCTGCCACATTTTTATTTTTATTTTTTATTTTTTTATTTAGTGAATAAAGCAAGTTTTTAAAATTATTAACACATGTAATTACTGAAAAACAGCCAATAACAATAGAATATATTATTTATTTATTTACTTAAAAGTGGAATAATTGCATTAATTTTAATTACTGTAATTAAAAGTAATTAATTACAGTGATTAAAAGTAATTTTAATTACAGTAATACCATGATCGCCTCCCATTCTTTTGTTCTCTCCGGGAATTTAATCGCTAATTTCCCTCTAACAGTGAAAACTTCTAATTTCCCCTCATTAGCATACATGAGCGCGGAACATGCATTGGTTGACAGTTCGCGATGAATTTCAAACAATATAAATTATATTTCGTTGGTAAACATGGTATTACAAACTAATACCATGACATGTCGGGAAATTAGTAATTAATGTCCCTCAAGCCTCGGGAGGATTTGTTAAAGTCCTCATTTTATTTTATTTTATTTTATTTTACAAGCTTTGCCAAAAAGGTGGCAGGGATGTCCCACAGAGCTTGTTGCTCCATTACGGGGTCCCTATGATATAAAATTAAATCAAACAGATAACATGGTTAACTTCTAAACTAAGACATAAACTAACAGCACATTTTAACAAGCAAACTAGATAGGGGACGACATGAGTGACATTTTACACAGACTGTTTTAAACGTTTGCGGAATTTCGACATCGTATACGTGTTCGGTTGCATGTTGATAGTACTTTAACAATTCAGATTTGAATTGGCCTATAGAGAGATTAGGATATCGTAAATATGATGGTTGATAGCAAGGAATTGAAAATTCTTGGTGCCCTACAATAGAAGCTATTCTGGAAAGTTAGAGTGTTTACTTTAGGAATATTTAAATTAATTGTATTTGTTTTATCTGTTCGCCTGGTTACACGACTGGAAGACTTGACGGAGATGTACGGATCATTTGAAGCAAATAGTGACTTGAAAACGTATACCAAGTCCAGGTACTTATGCCAGTACGATAGGGGTAACTTCGCCCTCGGGACTTCCACAAATCCTCCCTCGACTTTTATAATAATTAAAAGTGCAAAGTTTCACTTACTTTAGCAGAAAGTGATTTAAAATGTTTGAATGTAGTACATAACGCACATCAGATACAGAGGATGAGGAAAGTGATACCAAAAAATGAGTGTCTGTTTGGTTCCCTAAGTTGGGACTGTCAGCTGGACAGAGGACATGGGATGTCTCATCTAGCAGGCTATAAAAGTTTAAAAAAATACCAGAAAATTTAATAATGTAATTGGGCCTGGAGTAATTCTGTGAACCCAGTAATTATGTGTACCCAGTAATTCTGGGCACCAGTAATATTACTGGGCCCCCAGTAATTCTGCTGGGACCACTGTAATTCCGCTGGGCCCCCAGTAATTCTGCTGGGCCCCCAGTAATTCTGCTGGGCCCCCAGTAATTCTGCTGGACCCACAGTAATTCTGCTGGACCCAAAGTAATTCTGCTGGACCCACAGTAATTCTGCTGCGCCCACAGTAATTCTGCTGCGCCCACAGTAATTCTGCTGCGCCCACAGTAATTCTGCTGGACCCACAGTAATTCTGCTGGACCCATAGTAATTCTGCTGGACCCCCAGTAATTCTGCTGGGCCCCCAGTAATTCTGCTGGGCCCCCAGTAATTCTGCTGGGCCCCCAGTAATTCTGCTGGGCCCACAGTAATTCTGCTGGGCCCCCAGTAATTCTGCTGGGCCCACAGTAATTCTGCTGGGCCTGCTGTAGTAATTCTGTGTCTGTAGTAATTCTGTGTCTGTAGTAATTCTGTGTCTGCAGTAATTCTGTGTCTGCAGCAATTCTGTGTCTCTAGTAATTCTGTGTCTGCAGTAATTCTGTGTCTGCAGCAATTCTGTGTCTGCGGTAATTATGTGTCTGCAGTAATTATGTGTCTGCAGTAATTATGTGTCTGCAGTAATTAGGTGTCTGCAGTAATTATGTGTCTGCAGTAATTAGGTGTCTGCAGTAATTAGGTGTCTGCAGTAATTAGGTATCTGCAGTAATTAGGTGTCTGCAGTAATTAGGTGTCTGCAGTAATTATGTGTCTGCAGTAATTATGTGTCTGCAGTAATTATGTGTCTGCAGTAATTAGGTTTCTGCAGTAATTAGGTGTCTGCAGTAATTAGGTGTCTGCAGTAATTAGGTGTCTGCAGTAATTAGGTGTCTGCAGTAATTAGGTGTCTGCAGTAATTAGGTGTCTACAGTAATTAGGTGTCTGTAGTAATTAGGTGTCTGTAGTAATTAGGTGTCTGTAGTAATTAGGTGTCTGTAGTAATTAGGTGTCTGTAGTAATTCTGTGTCTACAGTAATTAGGATTCTGTAGTAATTAGGTGTCTGCAGTAATTAGGTGTCTGTAGTAATTAGGTGTCTGCAGTAATTAGGTGTCTGCAGTAATTCTGTGTCTGCAGTAATTCTGTCTGCAGTAATTAGGTGTCTGCAGTAATTAGGTGTCTGCAGTAATTAGGTGTCTGCAGTAATTAGGTGTCTGCAGTAATTAGGTGTCTGCAGTAATTAGGTGTCTGCAGTAATTAGGTGTCTGCAGTAATTAGGTGTCTGCAGTAATTAGGTGTCTGCAGTAATTAGGTGTCTGCAGTAATTAGGTGTCTGCAGTAATTAGGTGTCTGCAGTAATTAGGTGTCTGCAGTAATGAGGTGTCTGCAGTAATTAGGTGTCTGCAGTAATTAAGTGTCTGCAGTAATTCTGTGTCTTCAGTAATTAGGTGTCTGCAGTAATTAGGTGTCTTCAGTAATTATGTGTCTTCAGTAATTAGGTGTCTGCAGTAATTAGGTGTCTGCAGTAATTAGGTGTCTGCAGTAATTAGGTGTCTGCAGTAATTAGGTGTCTGCAGTAATTAGGTGTCTGCAGTAATTCTGTGTCTGCAGTAATTCTGTGTCTGTAGTAATTCTGTGTCTGCAGTAATTCTGTGTCTGCAGTAATTAGGTGTCTGCAGTAATTAGGTGTCTGCAGTAATTATGTGTCTGCAGTAATTAGGTGTCTGCAGTAATTAGGTGTCTGCAGTAATTAGGTGTCTGCAGTAATTCTGTGTCTGCAGTAATTATGTGTCTGTAGTAATTAGGTGTCTGCAGTAATTAGGTGTCTGCAGTAATTAGGTGTCTGCAGTAATTATGTGTCTGCAGTAATTAGGTGTCTGCAGTAATTAGGTGTCTGCAGTAATTAGGTGTCTGCAGTAATTAGGTGTCTGCAGTAATTAGGTGTCTGCAGTAATTAGGTGTCTGCAGTAATTAGCTGTCTGCAGTAATTAGGTGTCTGCAGTAATTAGGTGTCTACAGTAATTAGGTGTCTACAGTAATTAGGTGTCTGTAGTAATTAGGTGTCTGTAGTAATTCTGTGTCTACAGTAATTAGGTGTTTACAGTAATTAGGTGTCTACAGTAATTAGGTGTCTGCAGTAATTATGTGTCTGCAGTAATTAGGTGTCTGCTTGACAATCATCCATGTATCATCTGTTTACTCCAATCTCTCCCTTATAATTCACTACAGCAGTGTATATATTTGTGTCTGCAGTAATTAGGTGTCTGTAGTAATTAGGTGTCTGCAGTAATTATGTGTCTGCAGTAATTAGGTGTCTGCAGTAATTAGGTGTCTGCAGTAATTCTGTGTCTGCAGTAATTAGGTGTCTGCAGTAATTAGGTGTCTGCAGTAATTAGGTGTCTGCAGTAATTAGGTGTCTGCAGTAATTATGTGTCTACAGTAATTAGGTGTCTGTAGTAATTAGGTGTCTGTAGTAATTCTGTGTCTACAGTAATTAGGTGTTTACAGTAATTAGGTGTCTACAGTAATTAGGTGTCTGCAGTAATTATGTGTCTGCAGTAATTAGGTGTCTGCTTGACAATCATCCATGTATCATCTGTTTACTCCAATCTCTCCCTTATAATTCACTACAGCAGTGTATATATTTATGTGTCTGCAGTAATTAGGTGTCTGCAGTAATTAGGTGTCTGCAGTAATTAGGTGTCTGCAGTAATTAGGTGTCTGCAGTAATTCTGTGTCTGCAGTAATTCTGTGTCTGCAGTAATTAGGTTTCTGCAGTAATTAGGTGTCTGCAGTAATTAGGTGTCTGTAGTAATTAGGTGTCTGCAGTAATTATGTGTCTGCAGTAATTAGGTGTCTGCAGTAATTAGGTGTCTGCAGTAATTCTGTGTCTGCAGTAATTAGGTGTCTGCAGTAATTAGGTGTCTGCAGTAATTAGGTGTCTGCAGTAATTAGGTGTCTGCAGTAATTATGTGTCTGCAGTAATTAGGTGTCTGCTTGACAATCATCCATGTATCATCTGTTTACTCCAATCTCTCCCTTATAATTCACTACAGCAGTGTATATATTTATGTGTCTGCAGTAATTAGGTGTCTGCAGTAATTAGGTGTCTGCAGTAATTAGGTGTCTGCAGTAATTAGGTGTCTGCAGTAATTAGGTGTCTGCAGTAATTCTGTGTCTGCAGTAATTAGGTGTCTGCAGTAATTCTGTGTCTGCAGTAATTAGGTGTCTGTAGTAATTATGTGTTTGCAGTAATTAGGTGTCTGCAGTAATTAGGTGTCGGCAGTAATTCTGTGTCTGTAGTAATTCTGTGTCTGCAGTAATTCTGTGTCTGCAGTAATTAGGTGTCTGTAGTAATTATGTGTCTGCAGTAATTAGGTGTCTGCAGTAATTAGGTGTCTGCAGTAATTAGGTGTCTGCAGTAATTAGGTGTCTGCAGTAATTAGGTGTCTGCAGTAATTCTGTGTCTGCAGTAATTCTGTGTCTGCAGTAATTAGGTGTCTGCAGTAATTAGGTGTCTGCAGTAATTAGGTGTCTGCAGTAATTAGGTGTCTGCAGTAATTAGGTGTCTGCAGTAATTAGGTGTCTGCAGTAATTAGGTGTCTGCAGTAATTCTGTGTCTGCAGTAATTAGGTGTCTGCAGTAATTAGGTGTCTGCAGTAATTCTGTGTCTGCAGTAATTATGTGTCTGCAGTAATTAGGTGTCTGCAGTAATTAGGTGTCTGCAGTAATTCTGTGTCTGCAGTAATTAGGTGTCTGCAGTAATTAGGTGTCTGCAGTAATTAGGTGTCTGCAGTAATTCTGTGTCTGCAGTAATTATGTGTCTGCAGTAATTAGGTGTCTGCAGTAATTCTGTGTCTGCAGTAATTATGTGTCTGCAGTAATTAGGTGTCTGCAGTAATTATGTGTCTGCAGCAATTAGGTGTCTGCAGTAATTAGGTGTCAGTAGTAATTCTGGGCCTGCAGTAGTAATTCTGGGCCTGCAGTAGTAATGCTGGGCCTGCAGTAGTAATTCTGGACCTTCAGTAGTAATTATGGGCCTGCAGTAGTAATTATGGGCCTGCAGTAGTAATTATGGGCCTGCAAGTGTAATTATGGGCCTGCAGTAGTAATTCTGGGCCTGCAGTAGTAATTCTGGACTTGCAGTAGTAATTATGGGCCTGCAGTAGTAATTATGGGCCTGCAGTAGTAATTATGGGCCTGCAGTAGTAATTATGGGCCTGCAGTAGTAATTATGGGCCTGTACTAGTAATTATGGGCCTGCAGTAGTAATTCTGGGCCTGTACTAGTAATTATGGGCCTGCAGTAGTAATTCTGGGCCTGCAGCAGTAATTCTGGGCCTGCACTAGTAATTCTGGGCCTGCAGTAGTAATTCTGGGCCTGCAGTGGTAATTCTGGGCCTGCAGTGGTAATTCTGGGCCTGCAGTGGTAATTCTGGGCCTGCAGTACTAATTCTGGTCCTGCAGTAATAATTCTGGGCCTGCAGTACTAATTCTGGGCCTGCAGTTGTAATTCTGGGCCTGCAGTGGTAATTCTGGGCCTCCAATAGTAATTCTGGGTCTGTAGTTGTAATTATAGGCCTGTAGTAGTAATTCTAGGCCTGTAGTAGTAATTCTGGGCCTGTAGTAGTAATTCTAGGCCTGCACAGTAATTCTGGGCCTGTAGTAGTAATTCTGGGCCTGCACAGTAATTCTGGGCCTGCAGTAGTAATTCTGGGCCTGCAGTAGTAATTCTGGGCCTGCAGTAGTAATTCTAGGCCTGTAGTAGTAATTCTAGGCCTGTAGTAGTAATTCTAGGCCTGTAGTAGTAATTCTGGGCCTGCACAGTAATTCTGGGCCTGCACAGTAATTCTGGGCCTGCACAGTAATTCTGGGCCTGCACAGTAATTCTGGGCCTGCACAGTAATTCTGGGCCTGTATTAGTAATTCTAGGCCTGTAGTAGTAATTCTAGGCCTGCAGTAGTAATTCTAGGCCTGTAGTAGTAATTCTAGGCCTGTAGTAGTAATTATGGGCCTGCACAGTAATTCTGGGCCTGCACAGTAATTCTGGGCCTGCACAGTAATTCTGGGCCTGCACAGTAATTCTGGGCCTGCACAGTAATTCTGGGCCTGTATTAGTAATTCTAGGCCTGCAGTAGTAATTCTAGGCCTGTAGTAGTAATTCTGGGCCTGTAGTAGTAATTCTGGGCCTGCAGTAGTAATTCTAGGCCTGTAGTAGTAATTCTGGGCCTGTATTAGTAATTCTGGGCCTGTAGTAGTAATTCTGGACCTGTAGTAGTAATTCTAGGCCTGTAGTAGTAATTCTGGGCCTGTAGTAGTAATTCTAGGCCTGTAGTAGTAATTCTAGGCCTGTAGTAGTAATTCTAGGCCTGGAGTAGTAATTCTGGGCCTGCAGTAGTAATTATAGCCCTGTAGTAGTAATTCTGGGCCTGCAGTAGTAATTATAGGCCTGTAGTAGTAATTCTGGGCCTGTAGTAGTAATTCTGGGCCTGTAGTAGTAATTCTAGGCCTGTAGTAGTAATTCTGGGCCTGCAGTAGTAATTCTAGGCCTGTAGTAGTAATTATAGGCCTGTAGTAGTAATTCTGGGCCTGTAGTAGTAATTCTGGGCCTGTAGTAGTAATTCTAGGCCTGTAGTAGTAATTCTGGGCCTGCAGTAGTAATTCTGGACCTGTAGTAGTAATTCTGGGCCTGCACAGTAATTCTGGGCCTGTAGTAGTAATTCTGGGCCTGTAGTAGTAATTCTAGGCCTGTAGTAGTAATTCTGGGCCTGCAGTAGTAATTCTGGACCTGTAGTAGTAATTCTGGGCCTGTAGTAGTAATTCTGGGCCTGTAGTAGTAATTCTGGGCCTGTAGTAGTAATTCTGGGCCTGTAGTAGTAATTCTGGGCCTGTAGTAGTAATTCTGGGCCTGTAGTAGTAATTCTGGGCCTGCACAGTAATTCTGGACCTGTAGTAGTAATTCTGGGCCTGTAGTAGTAATTCTGGGCCTGTAGTAGTAATTCTGGGCCTGTAGTAGTAATTCTAGGCCTGTAGTAGTAATTCTGGGCCTGTAGTAGTAATTCTGGGCCTGCAGTAGTAATTCTAGGCCTGTAGTAGTAATTCTGGGCCTGCACAGTAATTCTGGGCCTGTAGTAGTAATTCTGGGCCTGTAGTAGTAATTCTAGGCCTGTAGTAGTAATTCTGGGCCTGCAGTAGTAATTCTGGGCCTGTAGTAGTAATGCTGGGCCTGTAGTAGTAATTCTGGGCCTGTAGTAGTAATTCTAGACCTGTAGTAGTAATTCTAGGCCTGTAGTAGTAATTCTGGACCTGTAGTAGTAATTCTAGGCCTGTAGTAGTAATTATAGGCCTGTAGTAGTAATTCTAGGCCTGGAGTAGTAATTCTAGACCTGTAGTAGTAATTCTGGGCCTGTAGTAGTAATTCTGGGCCTGTAGTAGTAATTCTGGGCCTGTAGTAGTAATTCTAGGCCTGTAGTAGTAATTCTAGGCCTGTAGTAGTAATTCTGGACCTGCAGTAGTAATTCTAGGCCTGTAGTAGTAATTCTGGCCCTGTAGTAGTAATTCTGGCCCTGTAGTAGTAATTCTGGACCTGTAGTAGTAATTCTAGGCCTGTAGTAGTAATTCTAGGCCTGTAGTAGTAATTCTAGGCCTGTAGTAGTAATTCTGGGCCTGTAGTAGTAATTCTGGGCCTGCAGTAGTAATTCTAGGCCTGTAGTAGTAATTCTAGGCCTGTAGTAGTAATTCTGGACCTGCAGTAGTAATTCTAGGCCTGTAGTAGTAATTCTGGCCCTGTAGTAGTAATTCTGGGCCTGTAGTAGTAATGCTGGGCCTGTAGTAATAATTCTGGGCCTGTAGTAGTAATTCTAGGCCTGTAGTAGTAATTCTAGGCCTGTAGTAGTAATTCTGGACCTGTAGTAGTAATTCTGGACCTGTAGTAGTAATTCTGGGCCTGTAGTAGTAATTCTGGGCCTGTAGTAGTAATTCTGGGCCTGCACAGTAATTCTAGGCCTGTAGTAGTAATTCTGGGCCTGTAGTAGTAATTCTAGGCCTGTAGTAGTAATTCTGGGCCTGTAGTAGTAATTCTAGGCCTGTAGTAGTAATTCTAGGCCTGCAGTAGTAATTCTAGGCCTGTAGTAGTAATGCTGGGCCTGTAGTAGTAATTCTGGGCCTGCACAGTAATTCTGGGCCTGTAGTAGTAATTCTGGGCCTGTAGTAGTAATTCTGGGCCTGTAGTAGTAATTCTAGGCCTGTAGTAGTAATTCTGGACCTGTAGTAGTAATTCTGGACCTGTAGTAGTAATTCTAGGCCTGTAGTAGTAATTCTGGACCTGTAGTAGTAATTCTGGACCTGTAGTAGTAATTCTAGGCCTGTAGTAGTAATTCTAGGCCTGCAGTAGTAATGCTGGGCCTGTAGTAGTAATTCTGGGCCTGTAGTAGTAATTCTGGGCCTGCACAGTAATTCTAGGCCTGCAATAGTAATTCTAGGCCTGTAGTAGTAATTCTAGGCCTGTAGTAGTAATTCTGGGCCTGCAGTAGTAATTCTGGACCTGTAGTAGTAATTCTGGGCCTGTAGTAGTAATTCTGGGCCTGTAGTAGTAATTATAGGCCTGTAGTAGTAATTCTAGGCCTGCAGTAGTAATTATAGGCCTGCAGTAGTAATTCTAGGCCTGTAGTAGTAATTCTGGGCCTGCAGTAGTAATTCTGGACCTGTAGTAGTAATTCTGGGCCTGTAGTAGTAATTCTGGGCCTGTAGTAGTAATTATAGGCCTGTAGTAGTAATTATAGGCCTGTAGTAGTAATTATGGGCCTGTAGTAGTAATTCTGGGCCTGTAGTAGTAATTCTGGGCCTGTAGTAGTAATTATAGGCCTGTAGTAGTAATTCTAGGCCTGTAGTAGTAATTCTAGGCCTGTAGTAGTAATTCTAGGCCTGTAGTAGTAATTCTAGGCCTGTAGTAGTAATTCTAGGCCTGTAGTAGTAATTCTAGGCCTGCAGTAGTAATTCTGGGCCTGTAGTAGTAATTATAGGCCTGTAGTAGTAATTATAGGCCTGTAGTAGTAATTCTAGGCCTGTAGTAGTAATTCTAGGCCTGTAGTAGTAATTCTGGGCCTGTAGTAGTAATTCTAGGCCTGTAGTAGTAATTCTGGGCCTGTAGTAGTAATTATGGGCCTGTAGTAGTAATTCTAGGCCTGTAGTAGTAATTCTGGGCCTGTAGTAGTAATTATAGGCCTGTACTAGTAATTCTAGGCCTGTAGTAGTAATTCTGGGCCTGTAGTAGTAATTCTGGGCCTGTAGTAGTAATTATAGACCTGTAGTAGTAATTCTGGGCCTGTAGTAGTAATTCTAGGCCTGTAGTAGTAATTCTAGGCCTGTAGTAGTAATTATGGACCTGTAGTAGTAATTCTGGACCTGCAGTAGTAATTCTGGGCCTGTAGTAGTAATTCTAGGCCTGGAGTAGTAATTCTGGGCCTGCAGTAGTAATTCCAGGCCTGTAGTAGTAATTCTAGGCCTGGAGTAGTAATTCTGGGCCTGTAGTAGTAATTCTAGGCCTGTAGTAGTAATTCTAGGCCTGTAGTAGTAATTCTAGGCCTGTAGTAGTAATTCTAGGCCTGTAGTAGTAATTCTAGGCCTGTAGTAGTAATTCTGGGCCTGTAGTAGTAATTCTGGACCTGTAGTAGTAATTATAGGCCTGTAGTAGTAATTATAGGCCTGTAGTAGTAATTCTAGGCCTGTAGTAGTAATTATAGGCCTGTAGTAGTAATTCTAGGCCTGCAGTAGTAATTATAGGCCTGTAGTAGTAATTCTGGGCCTGCAGTAGTAATTATAGGCCTGTAGTAGTACTTATAGGCCTGTAGTAGTAATTATAGGCCTGTAGTAGTAATTATAGGCCTGTAGTAGTAATTCTGGGCCTGTAGTAGTAATTCTGGACCTGTAGTAGTAATTCTGGGCCTGTAGTAGTAATTCTGGGCCTGTAGTAGTAATTCTAGGCCTGTAGTAGTAATTCTAGGCCTGTAGTAGTAATTATAGGCCTGTAGTAGTAATTATAGGCCTGTAGTAGTAATTCTGGACCTGTAGTAGTAATTCTGGGCCTGCAGTAGTAATTCTGGGCCTGTAGTAGTAATTCTAGGCCTGGAGTAGTAATTCTAGGCCTGGAGTAGTAATTCTGGGCCTGTAGTAGTAATTCTGGGCCTGTAGTAGTAATTCTGGGCCTGCAGTAGTAATTCTGGACCTGTAGTAGTAATTCTGGGCCTGTAGTAGTAATTCTAGGCCTGTAGTAGTAATTCTAGGCCTGTAGTAGTAATTCTGGGCCTGCAGTAGTAATTATAGGCCTGCAGTAGTAATTATAGGCCTGTAGTAGTAATTATAGGCCTGTAGTAGTAATTATAGGCCTGTAGTAGTAATTATAGGCCTGTAGTAGTAATTATAGGCCTGTAGTAGTAATTATAGGCCTGTAGTAGTAATTATAGGCCTGTAGTAGTAATTCTAGGCCTGTAGTAGTAATTCTAGGCCTGTAGTAGTAATTATAGGCCTGTAGTAGTAATTCTAGGCCTGGAGTAGTAATTCTAGGCCTGTAGTAGTAATTCTAGGCCTATAGTAGTAATTCTAGGCCTGTAGTAGTAATTCTGGGCCTGCAGTAGTAATTATAGGCCTGTAGTAGTAATTATAGGCCTGTAGTAGTAATTATAGGCCTGTAGTAGTAATTATAGGCCTGCAGTAGTAATTATAGGCCTGTAGTAGTAATTCTAGGCCTGCAGTAGTAATTCTAGGCCTGCAGTAGTAATTCTGGGCCTGTAGTAGTAATTCTGGGCCTGCAGTAGTAATTATAGGCCTGTAGTAGTAATTATAGGCCTGTAGTAGTAATTACAGGCCTGTAGTAGTAATTATAGGCCTGTAGTAGTAATTATAGGCCTGTAGTAGTAATTATAGGCCTGTAGTAGTAATTCTAGGCCTGTAGTAGTAATTCTAGGCCTGCAGTAGTAATTCTAGGCCTGTAGTAGTAATTCTAGGCCTGTAGTAGTAATTCTAGGCCTGCAGTAGTAATTCTGGGCCTGTAGTAGTAATTCTGGACCTGTAGTAGTAATTCTGGACCTGCAGTAGTAATTCTGGACCTGGAGTAGTAATTCTAGGCCTGTAGTAGTAATTCTAGGCCTGTAGTAGTAATTCTGGGCCTGTAGTAGTAATTCTGGGCCTGTAGTAGTAATTCTGGGCCTGCAGTAGTAATTCTGGACCTGGAGTAGTAATTCTGGGCCTGTAGTAGTAATTCTGGGCCTGTAGTAGTAATTCTGGACCTGGAGTAGTAATTCTGGGCCTGGAGTAGTAATTCTGGGCCTGTAGTAGTAATTCTGGGCCTGCAGTAGTAATTCTGGACCTGGAGTAGTAATTCTGGGCCTGTAGTAGTAATTCTGGGCCTGCAGTAGTAATTCTGGACCTGGAGTAGTAATTCTAGGCCTGTAGTAGTAATTCTGGGCCTGTAGTAGTAATTCTAGGCCTGTAGTAGTAATTCTGGGCCTGGAGTAGTAATTCTGGGCCTGTAGTAGTAATTCTAGGCCTGTAGTAGTAATTCTGGGCCTGCAGTAGTAATTCTGGACCTGTAGTAGTAATTCTGGACCTGTAGTAGTAATTCTGGACCTGTAGTAGTAATTCTAGGCCTGTAGTAGTAATTCTGGGCCTGTAGTAGTAATTCTGGGCCTGTAGTAGTAATTATGGGCCTGTAGTAGTAATTCTAGGCCTATAGTAGTAATTCTAGGCCTATAGTAGTAATTCTAGGCCTGTAGTAGTAATTCTGGACCTGTAGTAGTAATTCTGGGCCTGCAGTAGTAATTCTAGGCCTGTAGTAGTAATTCTAGGCCTGTAGTAGTAATTCTAGGCCTGTAGTAGTAATTCTAGGCCTGTAGTAGTAATTCTAGGCCTGTAGTAGTAATTCTAGGCCTGTAGTAGTAATTCTGGACCTGTAGTAGTAATTCTAGGCCTGTAGTAGTAATTCTGGGCCTGCAGTAGTAATTCTGGGCCTGTAGTAGTAATTCTAGGCCTATAGTAGTAATTCTAGGCCTATAGTAGTAATTCTAGGCCTGTAGTAGTAATTCTGGGCCTGCAGTAGTAATTCTAGGCCTGCAGTAGTAATTCTAGGCCTGTAGTAGTAATTATAGGCCTGTAGTAGTAATTCTGGGCCTGCAGTAGTAATTATAGGCCTGTAGTAGTAATTATAGGCCTGTAGTAGTAATTCTGGGCCTGTAGTAGTAATTCTAGGCCTGTAGTAGTAATTCTGGACCTGTAGTAGTAATTCTGGGCCTGTAGTAGTAATGCTGGGCCTGTAGTAGTAATTCTGGGCCTGTAGTAGTAATTCTGGGCCTGTAGTAGTAATGCTGGGCCTGTAGTAGTAATTCTGGGCCTGTAGTAGTAATTCTAGGCCTGTAGTAGTAATTCTGGGCCTGCAGTAGTAATTATAGGCCTGCAGTAGTAATTATAGGCCTGTAGTAGTAATTATAGGCCTGTAGTAGTAATTCTGGACCTGTAGTAGTAATTATAGGCCTGTAGTAGTAATTCTAGGCCTGTAGTAGTAATTCTGGGCCTGTAGTAGTAATTCTGGGCCTGTAGTAGTAATTCTGGGCCTGTAGTAGTAATTCTGGGCCTGCAGTAGTAATTCTGGACCTGTAGTAGTAATTCTGGGCCTGTAGTAGTAATTCTGGGCCTGTAGTAGTAATTCTAGGCCTGTAGTAGTAATTCTGGGCCTGTAGTAGTAATTCTGGACCTGTAGTAGTAATTCTGGGCCTGTAGTAGTAATTCTGGGCCTGTAGTAGTAATTCTAGGCCTGTAGTAGTAATTCTGGGCCTGTAGTAGTAATTATGGGCCTGTAGTAGTAATTATGGGCCTGTAGTAGTAATTCTAGGCCTGTAGTAGTAATTCTGGGCCTGTAGTAGTAATTCTAGGCCTGTAGTAGTAATTCTGGGCCTGCAGTAGTAATTCTGGGCCTGTAGTAGTAATTCTAGGCCTGTAGTAGTAATTCTAGGCCTGTAGTAGTAATTCTGGGCCTGCAGTAGTAATTCTGGGCCTGTAGTAGTAATTCTAGGCCTGTAGTAGTAATTCTGGGCCTGCAGTAGTAATTCTGGGCCTGCAGTAGGAATTCTGGGCCTGTAGTAGTAATTCTAGGCCTGTAGTAGTAATTCTGGGCCTGTAGTAGTAATTCTGGGCCTGTAGTAGTAATTCTAGGCCTGTAGTAGTAATTCTGGGCCTGTAGTAGTAATTATAGGCCTGTAGTAGTAATTCTAGGCCTGTAGTAGTAATTCTGGGCCTGTAGTAGTAATTATAGGCCTGTAGTAGTAATTCTAGGCCTGTAGTAGTAATTCTGGGCCTGTAGTAGTAATTCTAGGCCTGTAGTAGTAATTCTAGGCCTGTAGTAGTAATTCTAGGCCTGTAGTAGTAATTCTGGGCCTGTAGTAGTAATTCTAGGCCTGCAGTAGTAATTCTAGGCCTGTAGTAGTAATGCTGGGCCTGTAGTAGTAATTATGGGCCTGCACAGTAATTCTGGGCCTGCACAGTAATTCTGGGCCTGCAGTAGTAATTCTGGGCCTGTAGTAGTAATTCTGGGCCTGTATTAGTAATTCTAGGCCTGTAGTAGTAATTCTAGGCCTGCAGTAGTAATTCTAGGCCTGTAGTAGTAATTCTAGGCCTGTAGTAGTAATGCTGGGCCTGTAGTAGTAATTATGGGCCTGCACAGTAATTCTGGGCCTGCACAGTAATTCTGGGCCTGCACAGTAATTCTGGGCCTGCACAGTAATTCTGGGCCTGCACAGTAATTCTGGGCCTGCACAGTAATTCTGGGCCTGTATTAGTAATTCTGGGCCTGCACAGTAATTCTGGGCCTGTAGTAGTAATTCTGGGCCTGTAGTAGTAATTCTGGGCCTGTAGTAGTAATTCTGGGCCTGTAGTAGTAATTCTGGGCCTGTAGTAGTAATTCTGGGCCTGTAGTAGTAATTCTGGGCCTGTAGTAGTAATTCTGGGCCTGTAGTAGTAATTGTGGGCCTGTAGTAGTAATTCTAGGCCTGTAGTACTAATTCTGGACCTATAGTAGTAATTCTAGGCCTGTAGTAGTAACTCTGGACCTGTAGTAGTAATTCTAGGCCTGTAGTAGTAATTATAGGCCTGTAGTAGTAATGCTGGACCTGTAGTAGTAATTCTGGGCCTGTAGTAGTAATTCTGGGCCTGGAGTAGTAATTCTAGGCCTGCAGTAGTAATTCTAGGCCTGTAGTAGTAATGCTGGGCCTGTAGTAGTAATGCTGGGCCTGTAGTAGTAATTCTGGGCCTGTAGTAGTAATTCTAGGCCTGCAATAGTAATTCTAGGCCTGCAGTAGTAATTCTAGGCCTGCACTAGTAATTCTAGGCCTGTAGTAGTAATTCTGGGCCTGTAGTAGTAATTCTGGGCCTGTAGTAGTAATGCTGGACCTGTAGTAGTAATTCTGGGCCTGGAGTAGTAATTCAAGGCCTGCAGTAGTAATTCTAGGCCTGCACTAGTAATTCTAGGCCTGTAGTAGTAATTCTAGGCCTGTAGTAGTAATTCTAGGCCTGTAGTAGTAATTCTAGGCCTGTAGTAGTAATTCTGGGCCTGTAGTAGTAATGCTGGGCCTGCAGTAGTAATTCTGGGCCTGCAGTCGTAATTCTAGGCCTGTAGTAGTAATTCTAGGCCTGCACTAGTAATTCTAGGCCTGTAGTAGTAATTCTGGGCCTGTAGTAGTAATTCTGGGCCTGTAGTAGTAATTCTGGGCCTGTAGTAGTAATTCTGGGCCTGTAGTAGTAATTCTAGGCCTGCACTAGTAATTCTAGGCCTTGTAGTAGTAATTCTGGGCCTGTAGTAGTAATTCTAGGCCTGCAGTAGTAATTCTAGGCCTGCACTAGTAATTCTAGGCCTGTAGTAGTAATTCTGGGCCTGTAGTAGTAATTCTGGGCCTGTAGTAGTAATTCTGGGCCTGTAGTAGTAATTCTGGGCCTGTAGTAGTAATTCTGGGCCTGTAGTAGTAATTCTGGGCCTGCAGTCGTAATTCTAGGCCTGTAGTAGTAATTCTAGGCCTGCACTAGTAATTCTAGGCCTGTAGTAGTAATTCTGGGCCTGTAGTAGTAATGCTGGGCCTGCAGTAGTAATTCTGGGCCTGCAGTCGTAATTCTAGGCCTGTAGTAGTAATTCTAGGCCTGCACTAGTAATTCTAGGCCTGTAGTAGTAATTCTGGGCCTGTAGTAGTAATTCTAGGCCTGTAGTAGTAATTCTGGGCCTGTAGTAGTAATTCTGGGCCTGTAGTAGTAATTCTGGGCCTGGAGTAGTAATTCTAGGCCTGCAGTAGTAATTCTAGGCCTGTAGTAGTAATGCTGGGCCTGTAGTAGTAATGCTGGACCTGTAGTAGTAATTCTGGGCCTGTAGTAGTAATTCTAGGCCTGCAGTAGTAATTCTAGGCCTGCAGTAGTAATTCTAGGCCTGCACTAGTAATTCTAGGCCTGTAGTAGTAATTCTGGGCCTGTAGTAGTAATTCTGGGCCTGTAGTAGTAATGCTGGACCTGTAGTAGTAATTCTGGGCCTGGAGTAGTAATTCAAGGCCTGCAGTAGTAATTCTAGGCCTGCACTAGTAATTCTAGGCCTGTAGTAGTAATTCTAGGCCTGTAGTAGTAATTGTAGGCCTGTAGTAGTAATTCTGGGCCTGTAGTAGTAATGCTGGGCCTGCAGTAGTAATTCTGGGCCTGCAGTCGTAATTCTAGGCCTGTAGTAGTAATTCTAGGCCTGCACTAGTAATTCTAGGCCTGTAGTAGTAATTCTGGGCCTGTAGTAGTAATTCTGGGCCTGTAGTAGTAATTCTGGGCCTGTAGTAGTAATTCTGGGCCTGTAGTAGTAATTCTAGGCCTGCACTAGTAATTCTAGGCCTGTAGTAGTAATTCTGGGCCTGTAGTAGTAATTCTAGGCCTGCAGTAGTAATTCTAGGCCTGCACTAGTAATTCTAGGCCTGTAGTAGTAATTCTGGGCCTGTAGTAGTAATTCTGGGCCTGTAGTAGTAATTCTGGGCCTGTAGTAGTAATTCTGGGCCTGTAGTAGTAATTCTGGGCCTGCAGTCGTAATTCTAGGCCTGTAGTAGTAATTCTAGGCCTGCACTAGTAATTCTAGGCCTGTAGTAGTAATTCTGGGCCTGTAGTAGTAATGCTGGGCCTGCAGTAGTAATTCTGGGCCTGCAGTCGTAATTCTAGGCCTGTAGTAGTAATTCTAGGCCTGCACTAGTAATTCTAGGCCTGTAGTAGTAATTCTGGGCCTGTAGTAGTAATTCTAGGCCTGTAGTAGTAATTCTGGGCCTGTAGTAGTAATTCTGGGCCTGTAGTAGTAATTCTGGGCCTGTAGTAGTAATTCTGGGCCTGCAGTCGTAATTCTAGGCCTGTAGTAGTAATTCTAGGCCTGCACTAGTAATTCTAGGCCTGTAGTAGTAATTCTAGGCCTGTAGTAGTAATTCTGGGCCTGGAGTAGTAATTCTAGGCCTGCAGTAGTAATTCTAGGCCTGCACTAGTAATTCTAGGCCTCAAGTAGTAATGCTGGACCTGCAGTAGTAATTCTGGGCCTGCAGTAGTAATTCTGGGCCTGTAGTAGTAATGCTAGGCTTGCAGTAGTAATTCTGGGCCTGCAGTCGTAATTATGGGACTGCAGTAGTAACTCTGGGCCTGCAGTAGTAATTCTGGGCCTGCAGTAGTAACTCTGGGCCTGCAGTAGTAATTCTGGGCCTGCAGTAGTAATTCTGGGCCTGCAGTAGTAATTCTGGGCCTGTAGTAGTAATTATGGGCCTGCACAGTAATTCTGGGCCTGCACAGTAATTCTGGGCCTGTATTAGTAATTCTGGGCCTGTATTAGTAATTCTGGGCCTGCACAGTAATTCTGGGCCTGTAGTAGTAATTCTGGGCCTGTAGTAGTAATTCTGGGCCTGTAGTAGTAATTCTGGGCCTGTAGTAGTAATTCTGGGCCTGTAGTAATTATGGGCCTGTAGTAGTAATTATAGGCCTGTAGTACTAATTCTGGGCCTATAGTAGTAATTCTAGGCCTGTAGTAGTAACTCTGGACCTGTAGTAGTAATTATAGGCCTGTACTAGTAATTCTAGGCCTGTAGTAGTAATGCTGGACCTGTAGTAGTAATTATGGACCTGTAGTAGTAATTCTGGGCCTGTAGTAGTAATTCTGGGCCTGCAGTAGTAATTCTAGGCCTGTAGTAGTAATTCTAGGCCTGTAGTAGTAATGCTGGGCCTGTAGTAGTAATGCTGGGCCTGTAGTAGTAATTCTGGGCCTGGAGTAGTAATTCTGGGCCTGGAGTAGTAATTCTAGGCCTGCACTAGTAATTATAGGCCTGCACTAGTAATTCTAGGCCTGTAGTAGTAATGCTGGACCTGTAGTAGTAATTATGGGCCTGCAGTAGTAATTCTGGGCCTGCAGTAGTAATTCTGGGCCTGGAGTAGTAATTCTGGGCCTGGAGTAGTAATTCTGGGCCTGTAGTAGTAATTCTAGGCCTGTAGTAGTAATTCTGGGCCTGTAGTAGTAATGCTGGACCTGTAGTAGTAATTCTGGGCCTGCAGTAGTAATTCTGGGCCTGGAGTAGTAATTCTGGGCCTGTAGTAGTAATTCTAGGCCTGTAGTAGTAATTCTGGGCCTGTAGTAGTAATTCTGGGCCTGTAGTAGTAATGCTGGACCTGTAATAGTAATGCTGGACCTGTAATAGTAATTCTGGGCCTGTAGTAGTAATTCTGGACCTGCAGTAGTAATTCTAGGCCTGTAGTAGTAATTCTGGTCCTGTAGTAGTAATGCTGGACCTGTAGTAGTAATTCTGGGCCTGCAGTAGTAATTCTGGGCCTGCAGTAGTAATTCTGGGCCTGTAGTAGTAATTCTGGGCCTGTGGCCCTGTAGTAGTAATTCTGGGCCTGCAGTAGTAATTCTGGGCCTGCACAGTAATTCTGGGCCTGCAGTAGTAATTCTGGGCCTGCACAGTAATTATAGGCCTGTAGTAGTAATTCTGGGCCTGTAGTAGAAATTCTGGGCCTGTAGTAGTAATTCTGGGCCTGTAGTAGTAATTCTGGACCTGTAGTAGTAATTCTGGGCCTGTAGTAGTAATTCTGGGCCTGTAGTAGTAATTCTGGGCCTGTAGTAGTAATTCTGGGCCTGCACAGTAATTCTGGACCTGTAGTAGTAATTCTGGGCCTGTAGTAGTAATTCTAGGCCTGTAGTAGTAATTCTGGGCCTGTAGTAGTAATTCTAGGCCTGTAGTAGTAATTCTGGGCCTGCACAGTAATTCTGGGCCTGCACAGTAATTCTGGGCCTGTATTAGTAATTCTGGGCCTGCCACAGTAATTCTGGGCCTGTAGTAGTAATTCTGGACCTGTAGTAGTAATTCTGGACCTGTAGTAGTAATTCTGGACCTGTAGTAGTAATTCTGGACCTGCAGTAGTAATTCTGGACCTGTAGTAGTAATTCTGGACCTGTAGTAGTAATTCTGGGCCTGTAGTAGTAATTCTGGGCCTGTAGTAGTAATTCTGGGCCTGTAGTAGTAATTCTGGGCCTGTAGTAGTAATTCTGGGCCTGTAGTAGTAATTCTGGGCCTGTAGTAGTAATTCTGGGCCTGCAGTCGTAATTCTAGGCCTGTAGTAGTAATTCTAGGCCTGCACTAGTAATTATAGGCCTGTAGTAGTAATGCTGGGCCTGTAGTAGTAATGCTGGGCCTGCAGTAGTAATTCTGGGCCTGCAGTCGTAATTCTAGGCCTGTAGTAGTAATTCTAGGCCTGCACTAGTAATTCTAGGCCTGTAGTAGTAATTCTGGGCCTGTAGTAGTAATTCTAGGCCTGCAGTAGTAATTCTGGGCCTGTAGTAGTAATTCTGGGCCTGTAGTAGTAATTCTGGGCCTGTAGTAGTAATTCTGGGCCTGCAGTCGTAATTCTAGGCCTGTAGTAGTAATTCTAGGCCTGCACTAGTAATTCTAGGCCTGTAGTAGTAATTCTAGGCCTGTAGTAGTAATTCTGGGCCTGGAGTAGTAATTCTAGGCCTGCAGTAGTAATTCTAGGCCTGCACTAGTAATTCTAGGCCTGTAGTAGTAATGCTGGACCTGCAGTAGTAATTCTGGGCCTGCAGTAGTAATTCTGGGCCTGTAGTAGTAATGCTAGGCTTGCAGTAGTAATTCTGGGCCTGCAGTCGTAATTATGGGACTGCAGTAGTAACTCTGGGCCTGCAGTAGTAATTCTGGGCCTGCAGTAGTAACTCTGGGCCTGCAGTAGTAATTCTGGGCCTGCAGTAGTAATTCTGGGCCTGCAGTAGTAATTCTGGGCCTGTAGTAGTAATTATGGGCCTGCACAGTAATTCTGGGCCTGCACAGTAATTCTGGGCCTGTATTAGTAATTCTGGGCCTGTATTAGTAATTCTGGGCCTGCACAGTAATTCTGGGCCTGTAGTAGTAATTATGGGCCTGTAGTAGTAATTCTGGGCCTGTAGTAGTAATTCTGGGCCTGTAGTAGTAATTCTGGGCCTGTAGTAGTAATTATGGGCCTGTAGTAGTAATTATAGGCCTGTAGTACTAATTCTGGGCCTATAGTAGTAATTCTAGGCCTGTAGTAGTAACTCTGGACCTGTAGTAGTAATTATAGGCCTGTACTAGTAATTCTAGGCCTGTAGTAGTAATGCTGGACCTGTAGTAGTAATTATGGACCTGTAGTAGTAATTCTGGGCCTGTAGTAGTAATTCTGGGCCTGCAGTAGTAATTCTAGGCCTGTAGTAGTAATTCTAGGCCTGTAGTAGTAATGCTGGGCCTGTAGTAGTAATGCTGGGCCTGTAGTAGTAATTCTGGGCCTGGAGTAGTAATTCTGGGCCTGGAGTAGTAATTCTAGGCCTGCACTAGTAATTCTAGGCCTGCACTAGTAATTCTAGGCCTGTAGTAGTAATGCTGGACCTGTAGTAGTAATTCTGGGCCTGCAGTAGTAATTCTGGGCCTGCAGTAGTAATTCTGGGCCTGGAGTAGTAATTCTGGGCCTGGAGTAGTAATTCTGGGCCTGTAGTAGTAATTCTAGGCCTGTAGTAGTAATTCTGGGCCTGTAGTAGTAATGCTGGACCTGTAGTAGTAATTCTGGGCCTGCAGTAGTAATTCTGGGCCTGGAGTAGTAATTATGGGCCTGTAGTACTAATTCTAGGCCTGTAATAGTAATGCTGGACCTGTAATAGTAATTCTGGGCCTGTAGTAGTAATTCTGGACCTGCAGTAGTAATTCTAGGCCTGTAGTAGTAATTCTGGGCCTGTAGTAGTAATGCTGGACCTGTAGTAGTAATTCTGGGCCTGCAGTAGTAATTCTGGGCCTGCAGTAGTAATTCTGGGCCTGTAGTAGTAATTCTGGGCCTGTGGCCCTGTAGTAGTAATTCTGGGCCTGCAGTAGTAATTCTGGGCCTGCACAGTAATTCTGGGCCTGCAGTAGTAATTCTGGGCCTGCACAGTAATTCTAGGCCTGTAGTAGTAATTCTGGGCCTGTAGTAGTAATTCTGGGCCTGTAGTAGTAATTCTGGGCCTGTAGTAGTAATTCTGGACCTGTAGTAGTAATTCTGGGCCTGTAGTAGTAATTCTGGGCCTGTAGTAGTAATTCTGGGCCTGTAGTAGTAATTCTGGGCCTGCACAGTAATTCTGGACCTGTAGTAGTAATTCTGGGCCTGTAGTAGTAATTCTAAGCCTGTAGTAGTAATTCTGGGCCTGTAGTAGTAATTCTAGGCCTGTAGTAGTAATTCTGGGCCTGCACAGTAATTCTGGGCCTGCACAGTAATTCTGGGCCTGTATTAGTAATTCTGGGCCTGCACAGTAATTCTGGGCCTGTAGTAGTAATTCTGGACCTGTAGTAGTAATTCTGGACCTGTAGTAGTAATTCTGGACCTGTAGTAGTAATTCTGGACCTGCAGTAGTAATTCTGGACCTGTAGTAGTAATTCTGGACCTGTAGTAGTAATTCTGGGCCTGTAGTAGTAATTCTGGGCCTGTAGTAGTAATTCTGGGCCTGTAGTAGTAATTCTGGGCCTGTAGTAGTAATTCTGGGCCTGTAGTAGTAATTCTGGGCCTGTAGTAGTAATTCTGGGCCTGTAGTAGTAATTCTGGGCCTGTAGTAGTAATTATGGGCCTGTAGTAGTAATTGTGGGCCTGTAGTAGTAATTCTAGGCCTGTAGTACTAATTCTGGGCCTATAGTAGTAATTCTAGGCCTGTAGTAGTAACTCTGGACCTGTAGTAGTAATTCTAGGCCTGTAGTAGTAATTCTAGGCCTGTAGTAGTAATGCTGGACCTGTAGTAGTAATTCGGGGCCTGGAGTAGTAATTCTGGGCCTGCAGTAGTAATTCTAGGCCTGCAGTAGTAATTCTAGGCCTGTAGTAGTAATTCTAGGCCTGTAGTAGTAATTCTAGGCCTGTAGTAGTAATGCTAGGCCTGTAGTAGTAATTCTGGGCCTGTAGTAGTAATTCTAGGCCTGTAGTAGTAATTCTAGGCCTGGAGTAGTAATTCTAGGCCTGGAGTAGTAATTCTAGGCCTGGAGTAGTAATTATAGGCCTGGAGTAGTAATTCTAGGCCTGCACTAGTAATTCTAGGCCTGTAGTAGTAATTCTGGGCCTGTAGTAGTAATTCTGGGCCTGCAGTAGTAATTCTGGGCCTGTAGTAGTAATTCTGGGCCTGGAGTAGTAATTCTAGGCCTGCAGTAGTAATTCTAGGCCTGCACTAGTAATTCTAGGCCTGTAGTAGTAATTCTGGGCCTGTAGTAGTAATTCTGGGCCTGTAGTAGTAATTCTGGGCCTGTAGTAGTAATTCTAGGCCTGTAGTAGTAATTCTAGGCCTTTAGTAGTAATTCTGGGCCTGGAGTAGTAATGCTGGGCCTGTAGTAGTAATGCTGGGCCTGTAGTAGTAATTCTGGGCCTGTGGCCCTGTAGTAGTAATTCTAGGCCTGTAGTAGTAATTCTAGGCCTGTAGTAGCAATTCTGGGCCTGCACTAGTAATTCTAGGCCTGTAGTAGTAATTCTGGGCCTGTAGTAGTAATTCTGGGCCTGTAGTAGTAATTCTAGGCCTGTAGTAGTAATTCTGGGCCTGCAGTAGTAATGCTGGGCCTGTAGTAGTAATTCTGGGCCTGTAGTAGTAATTCTAGGCCTGCAGTAGTAATTCTAGGCCTGCACTAGTAATTCTAGGCCTGTAGTAGTAATGCTGGGCCTGTAGTAGTAATTCTGGGCCTGTAGTAGTAATTCTGGGTCTGCAGTAGTAATTCTAGGCCTGTAGTGATGATAACTAATCTTTTATTAGGAAGCCCTATTCATTATTACAATGGTTTTCAAAGGGGTCCTAAAACATAATTATAAATATAAATGAACTAAACATATACAATATAATTCAATAGGGTGGCCGTCAGATTACAGGGTTGAGATGTTAAAAAAATTAGACTTGAAAGTAGCGATGGTCGTGCTATTTCTTACATCAAATGATAGAGCATTCCAGTCCTTAACAGCGTGGTAACATAACCGTTGCTTGCCCCAGTTAGTTCTGACAGCAGGCAAACGGAAATCTTGTGCATTTCTAGTATTATAACGGTGCACATCATGTAACGTAACTAATCTAAGATGGGATGATAATAAATCGTTTTTACACTTAAAAACGTAAAGACATCTATGATATAGTCTGCGCTTACTTAAATTGATCCAGTTAAGGATCTGGAGGGCATCAGTAGCAGAAGAGTGAACTGGACGATCAAGAATAATTTTGGCAGCTTTGTTTTGCATGATTTGTAAGCTTTGCATTAACGTGGAGTTGTTCTTATCACCCCAAATTATGTCTCCATAATCAAAAAGGGGCAATACTAAACTATTATAGTAAAGCAGTCTGGAAAATCGGGGTAAAAGATGCTTTATCCTCTTAAGAAGACCAAGGCGCTTATTGATTTTTGCGGAAAGATAGTCAATATGATCCGACCAGGTCATATCTGAAGACAAAATTACACCAAGATACTTAAAGTCCTCAATCCTTTTTACAGCACTATTGTAAATCTGGACTGAAATGGAATTAACCTTACACAGTTTTCTGCTACTGCCAATTAACATCAATTTCGTCTTAGTGATATTGAGCGTTAATTGGTTGCTTATGAGCCAATCACCTATCTTTTGCAGATCAGCGTTCAGTTTTACTTCCAAATCGCCAACAGTCGGCGAGAAATAATATAACACCGTATCATCTGCATATAAGGAGATTTGGGCATGCTCAACAACATTAGGCAGATCATTGATATAAATTATGAAAAGGAGCGGACCTAGAATGCTACCTTGTGGAACACCTAGGTTACATTCTAGAGGATCAGACAACTCAGGTCCACAAGATGTGCGTAAAAAACGAGAGGATAAGTATGACTTAAACCAAGCAAGATCGTCATTGCACACCCCAATAGCAGATAGTTTGCTTAATAATATCGTGTGGTTCACCGTATCAAAAGCTTTAGATAAGTCCAAAAACACAGCTCCGCACAACTTGCCTTTCTCCATATCACACAAGATCTCGTCAGCAAAGTTAGATAACGCAGACATTGTCGAATGACACGGACGAAAGCCATGTTGCTTGTCAATCAAAAGATTATTTGCGTTAAGATATTCATAAAACTGAATATGAACAGCCTTTTCTAAGAGTTTACTTAGAGTTGGCAGTATAGAGATTGGACGGTAATTGGTGGAATTATTTCTATCACCAGACTTAAAAAGAGCGATAACTTTAGCGCATTTCCAAATAGATGGAAACGACTGAAGCTTAATAGATGAATTTAACAGCTTAGTCACAGATAGTGAAATAGCAACGGCAGCATCTTTAAGCAGTCGGGCACTTATTCTATCCAAACCAATCGCCTTATTGGTCTTCAGAGACTTTAACTGGGTTACAATAAATAACTTAGTAGTAGTAATTCTAGGCCTGTAGTAGTAATGCTGGGCCTGTAGTAGTAATTCTGGGCCTGGAGTAGTAATTCTAGGCCTGCAGTAGTAATTCTAGGCCTGCACTAGTAATTCTAGGCCTGTAGTAGTAATGCTGGACCTGCAGTAGTAATTCTGGGCCTGCAGTAGTAATTCTGGGCCTGTAGTAGTAATGCTAGGCCTGCAGTAGTAATTCTGGGCCTGCAGTCGTAATTATGGGCCTGCAGTAGTAACTCTGGGCCTGCAGTAGTAATTCTGGGCCTGCAGTAGTAACTCTGGGCCTGCAGTAGTAATTCTGGGCCTGCAGTAGTAATTCTGGGCCTGCAGTAGTAATTCTGGGCCTGTAGTAGTAATTATGGGCCTGCACAGTAATTCTGGCGGGCCTGCACAGTAATTCTGGGCCTGCACAGTAATTCTGGGCCTGCACAGTAATTCTGGGCCTGTATTAGTAATTCTGGGCCTGCACAGTAATTCTGGGCCTGTAGTAGTAATTATGGGCTTGTAGTAGTAATTATGGGCCTGCAGTAGTAATTCTGGGCCTGTAGTAGTAATTCTGGGCCTGTAGTAGTAATTATGGGCCTGTAGTAGTAATTTTGGGCCTGTAGTAGTAATTAAGTAGTAATTCTAGGCCTGTAGTAGTAACTCTGGACCTGTAGTAGTAATTCTAGGCCTGTAGTAGTAAACTCTGGACCTGTAGTAGTAATTCTAGGCCTGTACTAGTAATTCTAGGCCTGTAGTAGTAATGCTGGACCTGTAGTAGTAATTATGGACCTGTAGTAGTAATTCTGGGCCTGTAGTAGTAATTCTGGGCCTGTAGTAGTAATTCTGGGCCTGCAGTAGTAATTCTAGGCCTGCAGTAGTAATTCTAGGCCTGCACTAGTAATTCTAGGCCTGTAGTAGTAATTCTGGGCCTGCAGTAGTAATTCTGGGCCTGCAGTAGTAATTCTGGGCCTGCAGTAGTAATTCTGGGCCTGTAGTAGTAATTCGGGACCTGCAGTAGTAATTCTGGCCCTGTAGTAGTAATTCTGGGCCTGTAGTAGTAATTCTGGGCCTGTAGTAGTAATTCTGGGCCTGTGGCCCTGTAGTAGTAATTCTGGGCCTGTAGTAGTAATTCTGGGCCTGCAGTAGTAATTCTGGGCCTGCACAGTAATTCTGGGCCTGTAGTAGTAATTCTGGGCCTGTAGTAGTAATTCTGGACCTGTAGTAGTAATTCTGGACCTGTAGTAGTAATTCTGGACCTGTAGTAGTAATTCTGGACCTGTAGTAGTAATTCTGGACCTGTAGTAGTAATTCTGGGCCTGTAGTAGTAATTCTGGACCTGTAGTAGTAATTCTGGGCCTGTAGTAGTAATTCTGGGCCTGTAGTAGTAATTCTGGGCCTGTAGTAGTAATTCTGGACCTGTAGTAGTAATTCTGGACCTGCAGTAGTAATTCTGGGCCTGTAGTAGTAATTCTGGGCCTGTAGTAGTAATTCTGGACCTGTAGTAGTAATTCTAGGCCTGTAGTAGTAATTATAGGCCTGTAGTAGTAATTCTGGGCCTATAGTAGTAATTCTGGGCCTGTAGTAGTAATTCTGGGCCTGTAGTAGTAATTCTGGGCCTGCAGTAGTAATTCTGGGCCTGTAGTAGTAATTATAGGCCTGTAGTAGTAATTCTGGGCCTATAGTAGTAATTCTGGACCTGTAGTAGTAATTCTGGGCCTGCAGTAGTAATTCTGGGCCTGTAGTAGTAATTATAGGCCTGTAGTAGTAATTCTGGGCCTATAGTAGTAATTCTGGGCCTGTAGTAGTAATTCTGGGCCTGCAGTAGTAATTCTGGGCCTGTAGTAGTAATTATAGGCCTGTAGTAGTAATTCTGGGCCTATAGTAGTAATTCTGGACCTGTAGTAGTAATTCTGGACCTGTAGTAGTAATTCTGGGCCTGTAGTAGTAATTATAGGCCTGTAGTAGTAATTCTGGGCCTATAGTAGTAATTCTGGACCTGTAGTAGTAATTCTGGGCCTGCACAGTAATTCTGGGCCTGTAGTAGTAATTCTGGACCTGCAGTAGTAATTCTGGACCTGCAGTAGTAATTCTGGACCTGTAGTAGTAATTCTGGACCTGCAGTAGTAATTCTGGACCTGCAGTAGTAATTCTGGACCTGCAGTAGTAATTCTAGGCCTGTAGTAGTAATTCTAGGCCTGTAATAGTAATTATAGGCCTGTAGTAGTAATTCTAGGCCTGTAGTAGTAGTAATTCTAGGCCTGTAGTAGTAATTATAGGCCTGTAGTAGTAATTCTAGGCCTGTAATAGTAATTATAGGACTGTAGTATTAAATCTGCACCATTAGTAGTAATTCTAGGCCTGTAGTAGTAATTCTAGGCCTGTAGTTGTAATTCTAGGCCTGTAGTAGTAATTCTGGACCTGTAGTAGTAATTCTGGACCTGTAGTAGTAATTCTAGGCCTGTAGTAGTAATTCTGGGCCTGTAGTAGTAATTCTGGACCTGCAGTAGTAATTCTGGACCTGCAGTAGTAATTCTGGGCCTGTAGTAGTAATTCTGGACCTGCAGTAGTAATTCTGGACCTGCAGTAGTAATTCTGGACCTGCAGTAGTAATTCTGGACCTGTAGTAGTAATTCTGGACCTGTAGTAGTAATTCTAGGCCTGTAGTAGTAATTCTAGGCCTGTAGTAGTAATTCTGGACCTGTAGTAGTAATTCTAGGCCTGTAGTAGTAATTCTAGGCCTGTAGTAGTAATTCTGGGCCTGGAGTAGTAATTCTGGGCCTGTAGTAGTAATTCTAGGCCTGTAGTAGTAATTCTGGGCCTGTAGTAGTAATGCTGGACCTGTAGTAGTAATTCTGGGCCTGCAGTAGTAATTCTGGGCCTGGAGTAGTAATTATGGGCCTGTAGTAGTAATTCTAGGCCTGTAGTAGTAATTCTGGGCCTGTAGTAGTAATTCTGGGCCTGTAGTAGTAATGCTGGACCTGTAATAGTAATGCTGGACCTGTAATAGTAATGCTGGACCTGTAATAGTAATTCTGGGCCTGTAGTAGTAATTCTGGGCCTGTAGTAGTAATTCTGGGCCTGTAGTAGTAATTATGGGCCTGTAGTAGTAATTATAGGCCTGTAGTACTAATTCTGGGCCTATAGTAGTAATTCTAGGCCTGTAGTAGTAACTCTGGACCTGTAGTAGTAATTATAGGCCTGTACTAGTAATTCTAGGCCTGTAGTAGTAATGCTGGACCTGTAGTAGTAATTATGGACCTGTAGTAGTAATTCTGGGCCTGTAGTAGTAATTCTGGGCCTGCAGTAGTAATTCTAGGCCTGTAGTAGTAATTCTAGGCCTGTAGTAGTAATGCTGGGCCTGTAGTAGTAATGCTGGGCCTGTAGTAGTAATTCTGGGCCTGGAGTAGTAATTCTGGGCCTGGAGTAGTAATTCTAGGCCTGCACTAGTAATTCTAGGCCTGCACTAGTAATTCTAGGCCTGTAGTAGTAATGCTGGACCTGTAGTAGTAATTCTGGGCCTGCAGTAGTAATTCTGGGCCTGCAGTAGTAATTCTGGGCCTGGAGTAGTAATTCTGGGCCTGGAGTAGTAATTCTGGGCCTGTAGTAGTAATTCTAGGCCTGTAGTAGTAATTCTGGGCCTGTAGTAGTAATGCTGGACCTGTAGTAGTAATTCTGGGCCTGCAGTAGTAATTCTGGGCCTGCAGTAGTAATTCTGGGCCTGGAGTAGTAATTATGGGCCTGTAGTAGTAATTCTAGGCCTGTAGTAGTAATTCTGGGCCTGTAGTAGTAATTCTGGGCCTGTAGTAGTAATGCTGGACCTGTAATAGTAATGCTGGACCTGTAATAGTAATGCTGGACCTGTAATAGTAATTCTGGGCCTGTAGTAGTAATTCTGGACCTGCAGTAGTAATTCTAGGCCTGTAGTAGTAATTCTGGGCCTGTAGTAGTAATGCTGGACCTGTAGTAGTAATTCTGGGCCTGCAGTAGTAATTCTGGGCCTGCAGTAGTAATTCTGGGCCTGTAGTAGTAATTCTGGGCCTGTGGCCCTGTAGTAGTAATTCTGGGCCTGCAGTAGTAATTCTGGGCCTGCACAGTAATTCTGGGCCTGCAGTAGTAATTCTGGGCCTGCACAGTAATTCTAGGCCTGTAGTAGTAATTCTGGGCCTGTAGTAGTAATTCTGGGCCTGTAGTAGTAATTCTGGGCCTGTAGTAGTAATTCTGGACCTGTAGTAGTAATTCTGGGCCTGTAGTAGTAATTCTGGGCCTGTAGTAGTAATTCTGGGCCTGTAGTAGTAATTCTGGGCCTGCACAGTAATTCTGGACCTGTAGTAGTAATTCTGGGCCTGTAGTAGTAATTCTAAGCCTGTAGTAGTAATTCTGGGCCTGTAGTAGTAATTCTAGGCCTGTAGTAGTAATTCTGGGCCTGCACAGTAATTCTGGGCCTGCACAGTAATTCTGGGCCTGTATTAGTAATTCTGGGCCTGCACAGTAATTCTGGGCCTGTAGTAGTAATTCTGGACCTGTAGTAGTAATTCTGGACCTGTAGTAGTAATTCTGGACCTGTAGTAGTAATTCTGGACCTGCAGTAGTAATTCTGGACCTGTAGTAGTAATTCTGGACCTGTAGTAGTAATTCTGGGCCTGTAGTAGTAATTCTGGGCCTGTAGTAGTAATTCTGGGCCTGTAGTAGTAATTCTGGGCCTGTAGTAGTAATTCTGGGCCTGTAGTAGTAATTCTGGGCCTGTAGTAGTAATTCTGGGCCTGTAGTAGTAATTCTGGGCCTGTAGTAGTAATTATGGGCCTGTAGTAGTAATTGTGGGCCTGTAGTAGTAATTCTAGGCCTGTAGTACTAATTCTGGGCCTATAGTAGTAATTCTAGGCCTGTGTAGTAGTAACTCTGGACCTGTAGTAGTAATTCTAGGCCTGTAGTAGTAATTCTAGGCCTGTAGTAGTAATGCTGGACCTGTAGTAGTAATTCGGGGCCTGGAGTAGTAATTCTGGGCCTGCAGTAGTAATTCTAGGCCTGCAGTAGTAATTCTAGGCCTGTAGTAGTAATTCTAGGCCTGTAGTAGTAATTCTAGGCCTGTAGTAGTAATGCTAGGCCTGTAGTAGTAATTCTGGGCCTGTAGTAGTAATTCTAGGCCTGTAGTAGTAATTCTAGGCCTGGAGTAGTAATTCTAGGCCTGGAGTAGTAATTCTAGGCCTGGAGTAGTAATTATAGGCCTGGAGTAGTAATTCTAGGCCTGCACTAGTAATTCTAGGCCTGTAGTAGTAATTCTGGGCCTGTAGTAGTAATTCTGGGCCTGCAGTAGTAATTCTGGGCCTGTAGTAGTAATTCTGGGCCTGGAGTAGTAATTCTAGGCCTGCAGTAGTAATTCTAGGCCTGCACTAGTAATTCTAGGCCTGTAGTAGTAATTCTGGGCCTGTAGTAGTAATTCTGGGCCTGTAGTAGTAATTCTGGGCCTGTAGTAGTAATTCTAGGCCTGTAGTAGTAATTCTAGGCCTGTAGTAGTAATTCTGGGCCTGGAGTAGTAATGCTGGGCCTGTAGTAGTAATGCTGGGCCTGTAGTAGTAATTCTGGGCCTGTGGCCCTGTAGTAGTAATTCTAGGCCTGTAGTAGTAATTCTAGGCCTGTAGTAGTAATTCTGGGCCTGCACTAGTAATTCTAGGCCTGTAGTAGTAATTCTGGGCCTGTAGTAGTAATTCTGGGCCTGTAGTAGTAATTCTAGGCCTGTAGTAGTAATTCTGGGCCTGCAGTAGTAATGCTGGGCCTGTAGTAGTAATTCTGGGCCTGTAGTAGTAATTCTAGGCCTGCAGTAGTAATTCTAGGCCTGCACTAGTAATTCTAGGCCTGTAGTAGTAATGCTGGGCCTGTAGTAGTAATTCTGGGCCTGTAGTAGTAATTCTGGGTCTGCAGTAGTAATTCTAGGCCTGTAGTGATGATAACTAATCTTTTATTAGGAAGCCCTATTCATTATTACAATGGTTTTCAAAGGGGTCCTAAAACATAATTATAAATATAAATGAACTAAACATATACAATATAATTCAATAGGGTGGCCGTCAGATTACAGGGTTGAGATGTTAAAAAAATTAGACTTGAAAGTAGCGATGGTCGTGCTATTTTCTTACATCAAATGATAGAGCATTCCAGTCCTTAACAGCGTGGTAACATAACCGTTGCTTGCCCAGTTAGTTCTGACAGCAGGCAAACGGAAATCTTGTGCATTTCTAGTATTATAACGGTGCACATCATGTAACGTAACTAATCTAAGATGGGATGATAATAAATCGTTTTTACACTTAAAAACGTAAAGACATCTATGATATAGTCTGCGCTTACTTAAATTGATCCAGTTAAGGATCTGGAGGGCATCAGTAGCAGAAGAGTGAACTGGACGATCAAGAATAATTTTGGCAGCTTTGTTTTGCATGATTTGTAAGCTTTGCATTAACGTGGAGTTGTTCTTATCACCCCAAATTATGTCTCCATAATCAAAAAGGGGCAATACTAAACTATTATAGTAAAGCAGTCTGGAAAATCGGGGTAAAAGATGCTTTATCCTCTTAAGAAGACCAAGGCGCTTATTGATTTTTGCGGAAAGATAGTCAATATGATCCGACCAGGTCATATCTGAAGACAAAATTACACCAAGATACTTAAAGTCCTCAATCCTTTTTACAGCACTATTGTAAATCTGGACTGAAATGGAATTAACCTTACACAGTTTTCTGCTACTGCCAATTAACATCAATTTCGTCTTAGTGATATTGAGCGTTAATTGGTTGCTTATGAGCCAATCACCTATCTTTTGCAGATCAGCGTTCAGTTTTACTTCCAAATCGCCAACAGTCGGCGAGAAATAATATAACACCGTATCATCTGCATATAAGGAGATTTGGGCATGCTCAACAACATTAGGCAGATCATTGATATAAATTATGAAAAGGAGCGGACCTAGAATGCTACCTTGTGGAACACCTAGGTTACATTCTAGAGGATCAGACAACTCAGGTCCACAAGATTGTGCGTAAAAAACGAGAGGATAAGTATGACTTAAACCAAGCAAGATCGTCATTGCACACCCCAATAGCAGATAGTTTGCTTAATAATATCGTGTGGTTCACCGTATCAAAAGCTTTAGATAAGTCCAAAAACACAGCTCCGCACAACTTGCCTTTCTCCATATCACACAAGATCTCGTCAGCAAAGTTAGATAACGCAGACATTGTCGAATGACACGGACGAAAGCCATGTTGCTTGTCAATCAAAAGATTATTTGCGTTAAGATATTCATAAAACTGAATATGAACAGCCTTTTCTAAGAGTTTACTTAGAGTTGGCAGTATAGAGATTGGACGGTAATTGGTGGAATTATTTCTATCACCAGACTTAAAAAGAGCGATAACTTTAGCGCATTTCCAAATAGATGGAAACGACTGAAGCTTAATAGATGAATTTAACAGCTTAGTCACAGATAGTGAAATAGCAACGGCAGCATCTTTAAGCAGTCGGGCACTTATTCTATCCAAACCAATCGCCTTATTGGTCTTCAGAGACTTTAACTGGGTTACAATAAATAACTTAGTAGTAGTAATTCTAGGCCTGTAGTAGTAATGCTGGGCCTGTAGTAGTAATTCTGGGCCTGGAGTAGTAATTCTAGGCCTGCAGTAGTAATTCTAGGCCTGCACTAGTAATTCTAGGCCTGTAGTAGTAATGCTGGACCTGCAGTAGTAATTCTGGGCCTGCAGTAGTAATTCTGGGCCTGTAGTAGTAATGCTAGGCCTGCAGTAGTAATTCTGGGCCTGCAGTCGTAATTATGGGCCTGCAGTAGTAACTCTGGGCCTGCAGTAGTAATTCTGGGCCTGCAGTAGTAACTCTGGGCCTGCAGTAGTAATTCTGGGCCTGCAGTAGTAATTCTGGGCCTGCAGTAGTAATTCTGGGCCTGTAGTAGTAATTATGGGCCTGCACAGTAATTCTGGGCCTGCACAGTAATTCTGGGCCTGCACAGTAATTCTGGGCCTGCACAGTAATTCTGGGCCTGTATTAGTAATTCTGGGCCTGCACAGTAATTCTGGGCCTGTAGTAGTAATTATGGGCTTGTAGTAGTAATTCTGGGCCTGTAGTAGTAATTCTGGGCCTGTAGTAGTAATTATGGGCCTGTAGTAGTAATTATGGGCCTGTAGTAGTAATTGTGGGCCTGTAGTAGTAATTAAGTAGTAATTCTAGGCCTGTAGTAGTAACTCTGGACCTGTAGTAGTAATTCTAGGCCTGTAGTAGTAACTCTGGACCTGTAGTAGTAATTCTAGGCCTGTACTAGTAATTCTAGGCCTGTAGTAGTAATGCTGGACCTGTAGTAGTAATTATGGACCTGTAGTAGTAATTCTGGGCCTGTAGTAGTAATTCTGGGCCTGTAGTAGTAATTCTGGGCCTGCAGTAGTAATTCTAGGCCTGCAGTAGTAATTCTAGGCCTGCACTAGTAATTCTAGGCCTGTAGTAGTAATTCTGGGCCTGCAGTAGTAATTCTGGGCCTGCAGTAGTAATTCTGGGCCTGCAGTAGTAATTCTGGGCCTGTAGTAGTAATTCGGGACCTGCAGTAGTAATTCTGGCCCTGTAGTAGTAATTCTGGGCCTGTAGTAGTAATTCTGGGCCTGTAGTAGTAATTCTGGGCCTGTGGCCCTGTAGTAGTAATTCTGGGCCTGTAGTAGTAATTCTGGGCCTGCAGTAGTAATTCTGGGCCTGCACAGTAATTCTGGGCCTGTAGTAGTAATTCTGGGCCTGTAGTAGTAATTCTGGACCTGTAGTAGTAATTCTGGACCTGTAGTAGTAATTCTGGACCTGTAGTAGTAATTCTGGACCTGTAGTAGTAATTCTGGACCTGTAGTAGTAATTCTGGGCCTGTAGTAGTAATTCTGGACCTGTAGTAGTAATTCTGGGCCTGTAGTAGTAATTCTGGGCCTGTAGTAGTAATTCTGGGCCTGTAGTAGTAATTCTGGACCTGTAGTAGTAATTCTGGACCTGCAGTAGTAATTCTGGGCCTGTAGTAGTAATTCTGGGCCTGTAGTAGTAATTCTGGACCTGTAGTAGTAATTCTAGGCCTGTAGTAGTAATTATAGGCCTGTAGTAGTAATTCTGGGCCTATAGTAGTAATTCTGGGCCTGTAGTAGTAATTCTGGGCCTGTAGTAGTAATTCTGGGCCTGCAGTAGTAATTCTGGGCCTGTAGTAGTAATTATAGGCCTGTAGTAGTAATTCTGGGCCTATAGTAGTAATTCTGGACCTGTAGTAGTAATTCTGGGCCTGCAGTAGTAATTCTGGGCCTGTAGTAGTAATTATAGGCCTGTAGTAGTAATTCTGGGCCTATAGTAGTAATTCTGGGCCTGTAGTAGTAATTCTGGGCCTGCAGTAGTAATTCTGGGCCTGTAGTAGTAATTATAGGCCTGTAGTAGTAATTCTGGGCCTATAGTAGTAATTCTGGACCTGTAGTAGTAATTCTGGACCTGTAGTAGTAATTCTGGGCCTGTAGTAGTAATTATAGGCCTGTAGTAGTAATTCTGGGCCTATAGTAGTAATTCTGGACCTGTAGTAGTAATTCTGGGCCTGCACAGTAATTCTGGGCCTGTAGTAGTAATTCTGGACCTGCAGTAGTAATTCTGGACCTGCAGTAGTAATTCTGGACCTGTAGTAGTAATTCTGGACCTGCAGTAGTAATTCTGGACCTGCAGTAGTAATTCTGGACCTGCAGTAGTAATTCTAGGCCTGTAGTAGTAATTCTAGGCCTGTAATAGTAATTATAGGCCTGTAGTAGTAATTCTAGGCCTGTAGTAGTAATTCTAGGCCTGTAGTAGTAATTATAGGCCTGTAGTAGTAATTCTAGGCCTGTAATAGTAATTATAGGCCTGTAGTAGTAATTCTGGACCTGTAGTAGTAATTCTAGGCCTGTAGTAGTAATTCTAGGCCTGTAGTAGTAATTCTAGGCCTGTAGTAGTAATTCTGGACCTGTAGTAGTAATTCTGGACCTGTAGTAGTAATTCTAGGCCTGTAGTAGTAATTCTGGGCCTGTAGTAGTAATTCTGGACCTGCAGTAGTAATTCTGGACCTGCAGTAGTAATTCTGGGCCTGTAGTAGTAATTCTGGACCTGCAGTAGTAATTCTGGACCTGCAGTAGTAATTCTGGACCTGCAGTAGTAATTCTGGACCTGTAGTAGTAATTCTGGACCTGTAGTAGTAATTCTAGGCCTGTAGTAGTAATTCTAGGCCTGTAGTAGTAATTCTGGACCTGTAGTAGTAATTCTAGGCCTGTAGTAGTAATTCTAGGCCTGTAGTAGTAATTCTAGGCCTGTAGTAGTAATTCTAGGCCTGTAATAGTAATTATAGGCCTGTAGTAGTAATTCTGGACCTGTAGTAGTAATTCTAGGCCTGTAGTAGTAATTCTAGGCCTGTAGTAGTAATTCTGGACCTGTAGTAGTAATTCTGGACCTGTAGTAGTAATTCTGGACCTGTAGTAGTAATTCTAGGCCTGTAGTAGTAATTCTGGGCCTGTAGTAGTAATTCTGGACCTGCAGTAGTAATTCTGGACCTGCAGTAGTAATTCTGGGCCTGTAGTAGTAATTCTGGACCTGCAGTAGTAATTCTGGACCTGCAGTAGTAATTCTGGACCTGCAGTAGTAATTCTGGACCTGCAGTAGTAATTCTGGGCCTGTAGTAGTAATTCTGGACCTGTAGTAGTAATTCTGGGCCTGTAGTAGTAATTCTGGACCTGCACTAGTAATTCTGGACCTGTAGTAGTAATTCTGGGCCTGTAGTAGTAATTCTGGGCCTGCAGTAGTAATTCTGGGCCTGCAGTAGTAATTCTGGGCCTGCAGTAGTAATTCTGGGCCTGTAGTAGTAATTCGGGACCTGCAGTAGTAATTCTGGCCCTGTAGTAGTAATTCTGGGCCTGTAGTAGTAATTCTGGGCCTGTAGTAGTAATTCTGGGCCTGTGGCCCTGTAGTAGTAATTCTGGGCCTGCACAGTAATTCTGGGCCTGTAGTAGTAATTCTGGACCTGTAGTAGTAATTCTGGGCCTGTAGTAGTAATTCTGGGCCTGTAGTAGTAATTCTGGACCTGTAGTAGTAATTCTGGGCCTGCACAGTAATTCTGGGCCTGTAGTAGTAATTCTGGACCTGTAGTAGTAATTCTGGACCTGTAGTAGTAATTCTGGGCCTGCAGTAGTAATTCTAGGCCTGCAGTAGTAATTCTGGGCCTGTAGTAGTAATTATGGGCCTGTAGTAGTAATTCTAGGCCTGGAGTAGTAATTCTGGGCCTGTAGTAGTAATTATGGGCCTGTAGTAGTAATTCTAGGCCTGCAGTAGTAATTCTGGGCCTGTAGTAGTAATTATGGGCCTGCAGTAGTAATTCTAGGCCTGCAGTAGTAATTCTGGGCCTGTAGTAGTAATTATGGGCCTGTAGTAGTAATTCTAGGCCTGGAGTAGTAATTCTGGGCCTGGAGTAGTAATTCTGGGCCTGTAGTAGTAATTCTGGGCCTGTAGTAGTAATTCTGGGCCTATAGTAGTAATTCTGGGCCTATAGTAGTAATTCTGGGCCTGTAGTAGTAATTCTGGGCCTGCACAGTAATTCTGGGCCTGTAGTAGTAATTCTGGACCTGCAGTAGTAATTCTGGACCTGTAGTAGTAATTCTGGACCTGTAGTAGTAATTCTGGGCCTGTAGTAGTAATTCTGGGCCTGTAGTAGTAATTCTGGGCCTGTAGTAGTAATTCTGGACCTGTAGTAGTAATTCTGGGCCTGTAGTAGTAATTCTGGGCCTGTAGTAGTAATTCTGGGCCTGCACAGTAATTCTGGGCCTGTAGTAGTAATTCTGGACCTGCAGTAGTAATTCTGGACCTGTAGTAGTAATTCTGGACCTGTAGTAGTAATTCTGGACCTGCAGTAGTAATTCTGGACCTGTAGTAGTAATTCTGGACCTGCAGTAGTAATTCTGGACCTGCAGTAGTAATTCTGGACCTGTAGTAGTAATTCTGGACCTGTAGTAGTAATTCTGGACCTGCAGTAGTAATTCTGGACCTGTAGTAGTAATTCTGGACCTGCAGTAGTAATTCTGGACCTGTAGTAGTAATTCTGGACCTGTAGTAGTAATTCTGGACCTGTAGTAGTAATTCTGGACCTGCAGTAGTAATTCTGGACCTGTAGTAGTAATTCTGGACCTGTAGTAGTAATTCTGGACCTGCAGTAGTAATTCTGGACCTGTAGTAGTAATTCTGGACCTGTAGTAGTAATTCTGGACCTGTAGTAGTAATTCTGGACCTGCAGTAGTAATTCTGGACCTGTAGTAGTAATTCTGGACCTGTAGTAGTAATTCTGGGCCTGTAGTAGTAATTCTGGGCCTGCAGTAGTAATTCTGGGCCTGTAGTAGTAATTCTGGGCCTGTAGTAGTAATTCTGGACCTGTAGTACTAATTCTGGGCCTGTAGTAGTAATTCTGGACCTGCAGTAGTAATTCTGGACCTGTAGTAGTAATTCTGGACCTGTAGTAGTAATTCTGGACCTGTAGTAGTAATTCTGGACCTGTAGTAGTAATTCTGGGCCTGTAGTAGTAATTCTGGGCCTGTAGTAGTAATTCTGGACCTGTAGTAGTAATTCTGGGCCTGTAGTAGTAATTCTAGGCCTGTAGTAGTAATTCTGGACCTGTAGTAGTAATTCTGGACCTGTAGTAGTAATTCTGGACCTGTAGTAGTAATTCTGGGCCTGTAGTAGTAATTCTGGGCCTGTAGTAGTAATTCTGGACCTGTAGTAGTAATTCTAGGCCTGTAGTAGTAATTATAGGCCTGTAGTAGTAATTCTGGGCCTGTAGTAGTAATTCTGGGCCTGCAGTAGTAATTCTAGGCCTGCAGTAGTAATTCTGGGCCTGTAGTAGTAATTATAGGCCTGTAGTAGTAATTCTAGGCCTGCAGTAGTAATTCTGGGCCTGCAGTAGTAATTCTAGGCCTGCAGTAGTAATTCTAGGCCTGCAGTAGTAATTCTAGGCCTGCAGTAGTAATTCTAGGCCTGTAGTAGTAATTCTAGGCCTGCAGTAGTAATTCTAGGCCTGCAGTACTAATTATGGGCCTGCAGTAGTAATTCTGGACCTGCAGTAGTAATTCTGGGCCTGCAGTAGTAATTCTGGGCCTGCAATAGTAATTCTGGGCCTGCAGTAGTAATTCTGCACCTGCAGTAGTAATTCTGGGCCTGCAGTAGTAATTCTGGACCTGCAGTAGTAATTCTGCACATGCAGTAGTAATTCTGGGCATGCAGTAGTAATTCTGGGCCTGCAGTAGTAATTCTGGGCCTGCAGTAGTAATTCTGGGCCTGCAGTATTTCTGGGTCCACAGTAGTTCTGGGCCCACAGTAATTCTGGGTCTGCAGTAATTCTGGGTCTGCAGTACAGTAATTCTGGGTCTGCAGTAATTCTGGGCCTGCAGTAATTCTGGGCCTGTAGTAATTCTGGGCCTGTAGTAATTCTGAGTCTGCAGTAATTCTTATAAGATCTTACAACAAAGCCAAAAAACTACAGTACTGTGCAAAAAAAAACACTAACAAAAACCACAGTGTAGTCTGAAATGTACATTGCTCAGAACAAAATCTTGTTGAGAATATTAGTGATCAACATTGTACAGTATGTGTATGTAGTGCTGTACAAGTTTTTTTATCTAAACCCCACCACAAGTAATTGCACAACATTTTATTATTAAACTCACTTTCCCTCACTTGAAAATGGCACAGTCCATGATGAAACACCTTTCTGTTGCTGAACGACAACAAGCAAAGGGTTTTCCGTTGTTGCATTAGCTTGAACTTTAACAATCACAGCCTGCAATTGAAAGTCAGAATACTGGTACACATATGCATCACATTAATTTGTAAATTTCTTTGTTTATAACATAATATGCATGAGTACAGTACTGTGTTTAGTTATGGTAGTAGTCAGCAGGGCTGCTGAGAGCAAAGATACAAATGTAGGCCCAGGGGAACTTCTAGGGCATTTAGGGGCCTGTGAAAGACCATACCCTACCTTCCAAAGGTGGGGTTATGGTCTTTCACGGTCCAGCTAAAATGGCCTAGAAGCGTCATTCTATATATATACAGGTAATTATGGTTATAGTTTTGTGCGCCAAAATTGGCCCCGACGCTGGGGCAGTTATCAGTGACATTTCAACAAGTACTGAATGTACAATTACTTGCATAATTCACGTAATTGTTACCATGCAGTCTTGAATCTGAGTATGCCATATAAATCTAATATATAGTACAGTGTAAACTGCACATTATATAAAATTATATTACAGTAGAGAGACAGTATATTAAAGAGTCTGATTTTAGCAGAACTTGATGGTCAATACTGTAACACTGACATACTATTTGTACGTAGTTCATCAGGACTCATGAAGCAACAAATAATTTGAAAACTTGCAGGCAGTGCTCAATTATCAGTTTTTTGGTGGTGTTAAATTGCAATGAATTGCTACTAAATGGCAGCACTAATCAGTAATCACTTACAATTTGTAACTCAAAGTTTTAATAAAAAATGCCATTATTGTATATAATAATAATAATAAAGACGTATTAGGAGCATTATACAATAGTCTCAATGCTCTTACAACAATATATATATTCTTAAAGTTACTTTTAAAACTAATTACAGTTTCATTATAAGATAAAGCCTACTACATATATATATTAACACTATGAACAATAACTATTAATTTTAAAAAAGAAAAGTCTTAACTGCAGACTTAAAATTACTTAACATTTCAAAGCTTCTAATTTCCTGTGGTAATGAATTCCACAGTTTTGGCGCTGCAACCGAGAATGCTCTGTCTCCATGAGTCACCGTTTTGGATTTTGGCTCGAGAAGCAGATTTTGGTCAGATGATCTCAAAGTACGAGTAGGTTTATATTTAGTTAGCAAATCAGTAATATAAACAGGCGCCTGGCCATGCAAAGCCTTGAAAAGTAATTATTAGTATCTTAAAAACAATCCGTGATCTCACCGGCAACCAGTGAAGATTACGTAGCGCAGGGGAGATATGCTCCGATTTTTTAACCCCTGCAACAAGTCTAGCAGCTGTATTTTGAATTCGCTGTAACTTGCTCAATTCAGTATCTGGTAAGCCATATAGGATGCTATTACAGCTGTCAAGTTTTGATGTTATGAATGCATGCACCAACTTCTCACAGTCCTTTTTACTCAAATATTTCCTGATCTTGCCAATATTTCTTATAGCCAAAGTGGCCGATTTACAAATGTTATTTACATGAGTATTTAATTTTAAATGTCTATCAACAGCAACACCGAGATCACGTGCAACCGGAGCCGGTTGGATTATCACATCATTGACACATATTTCTGGCATTGGTTCGCAATGCATAAAACGTGATGATAGATGGACAATCTCGGTTTTACTTGGATTGCATATAAGACCATTCATAGTACACCAGATGGTGATGTCCTTAATACATAACTCAAGTTTAGCTAGAGCAGCAGGTCGATCACATGGAGATTTTATAGGCATATACAGCTGTGTGTCATCAGCGTACATTATGCAATCAAGGCCGTGGGCTTTGATCACATCTTCCAATGGCGCAAAGAAGAGTGAAAACAGAAGTGGACCCAGTACAGAACCCTGAGGTACACCATATTGCAATGGTTTATTTGAGGAATGCGTATTCTTCACCATAACTGACTGTACCCGATCAGAAAGGTATGAGCGATACCAGGCTAGTACAGTTCCACTAAACCCATAACGATGTTTAAGTCTCTCCAATAGAACAGTGTGGTCAATGGTGTCGAACGCAGATGATAAGTCCAACAGTACCAACACTACTTCCTGATTTTCATCAAGTGCATTAAGGATGTCATTGAAAACACGCAGAACTGCTGTCTCTGTACTATGAAAGAGTCTATAAGCAGATTGCATTTTTGCAAGGAGGTTATTCTCAATAAGATAGTCTGTTGTCTGTCCGGCAGCATTTCGCTCTAATACTTTTGACAAGAAAGCCACGTTTGTAATAGGTCTATAGTTAGGGAATTGTTCTTTATCACTTGTTGGTTTTTTAATAGATGGGCAGATGAGACCTTTCTTAAGTGACAGAGGAAATACTCCTGAGGATAAAGATGAATTGATAATGTCAGTAATTGGGGCAGCTAACACGTCAAGAGATTCCTTTAGCAGATGTGTAGGTACAGGATCTAAGGCACAGGATTTAGATGAGTACTGTTTGATTGTGTTACAGACAAAGCTTTCAGATACAGTAGTATAAATTCACTGAGAGAGCTTTTACAACAAGGAGAGTCAACCGCTATAGATAACTTCTTAACTGACCCATGTGTACTAGTAAGTTTATCTCGAAGTAACTGAATCTTAGTTGAAAAATAACAACTAAAAGCATCAGCCAGGTCATACGAAGAATCATGTGATGGCAATAAAGGAATAGATTTTACTCGGAACATCCCCTCAATCATGTGAAATAGCTGATTCTGATTAGAGTTAGATATCTTAGCCTTATAATAATCTGTTTTTGCAAAATCAATTGCCTTTGCGTATTTACGACATTGTTCCTTGTACAATTGATGATGAACCTGAAGGCGTGTAGAGAGAAATTTACGCTCAAACTGTCGTTTTTGTTTCTTCATAACTCTTAAGCTATCATTAAACCATGGAGCATTAGCTTGAGATGACATTGTCATGCTATACCGTACTGTATATCAAATGTGGCTTCACCCACTTCACAGTTTCACTAACTTTTAAAATTATTCTTCACCTATCAGAATTTATATCACATAGTACTGTACATACATCATATTACAAGTACTATGTATCATTAATGTATCACTCAATACAGTATTGTAGTAGTTGTACAAAAAAATTAAAGTCTAGAATACCTAAGAATTGCTGCAGTTCACTTCTTCAACAATATATACAGTATTAAAGAAATACCTAATGGTTTCCGTGTTTGGATACTGTGATCCAAACACGCGGGAAGTTGCGAGACTGGAGAAAAGCGTAAAAAACCATATGAGCCACTAGGCGACTGTTTTTTAGCTTTTAGAAAGTCGAGCAACATCCCAAGTGTTTGGATAACAGTATCCAAACACGGAAAAACCATTAGGTATTTCTTTTATAAAATAATACAAGAGAATTCAAGGAAATTTTTGGTTGGAAATTTCCATGTTTGGATGGCCTGATTCAAACATGGGTATTGACCAATCAGAGCATGCGTAGCATACATGTTATTTTATAAATTGTAATAACAGCTGTACTGTTATGATCTAGTCCAAGTTACCACACATGTCTATATGCTGAGAGACACAGATTCAAATTCATGGGTTGGACCAGCACTTAGGGTCTTAAAAATAATTGAGAAAGTGCTAGCTACTGTACCTTTGCAATACACACACTAGCAAATGGTACAGTACTTTTGTGACTTCCGCAGATAACGATCAAATAAACTGGGTTGTATCATTGTCAAGTATTTGTAATACCTAACAGTTATATATATATACTGTACACCTGTAACTACAGGCACCAAAGGTGATACGCAAGCAATGCCATGATTTCACACCCACATGCAGACCAACCGCTTGCACAAGTTTTCTTAGTGAAAGGCCTAGAATTTCTTGTCCTGATGCTTGTGGCTCTGGAGTGGTTAATTCCCATGCCAGCACACCACCTGGCCATAGCTGTTACTTATGGTAATCCAACCCTACCCATAATGGAATCAATATATACTGTATAGTATGCCAAATAACTTGAGACTTGCTAGAAATTAACATAAACTACTTTATTTTTTTTCGCATGGCAGAAAATTTTGATGCAGTACTTATTGGAAAATCACAATAGCAATAATTTATTGACCAAAGTCCAAATAATTGTTTCAATGCTAATTTATTTCTCTGATAGAATTATTTTTCCTTTAAAAAGGCAACCACAGATGCAAGTGCAGGGTTATTAATACTTATCTTCTGATAATTATGGGCTTACACTTAATTTGGTATCATGTTACAGATCTCTGGAGACTGTCTTAGCCTGTTACACAACAACACATAACATTTTTGGAGTGACACAATTTGGCATAATTCTGGTGTAAAAATATTTGAATTATATATATAAAATAAATATTGGTGAACATATTAACACACCGATTCCACTATGGAACCCCACTGCACTGCTGACTTCCCAGCACCCATAATCCATATCTACATTGTTGACATGAATATACTACATGTATATAATATAGTTGAGTTTAAATTGAAGTTCGTAGTTAAATTTGTCTGTGCCTTGTTCTCAATGCCAAGTGAAGACTATTGTATGTGCCATTTCTATCAAGTTATGTGTATTGCCACATTTCTTTTAATTTTTAGGTTTTCGAATACAGACTATAGTAATAGTCTTTGTTCCGGTTAATGTCGAATGATCAAAAATTAGGAAATAGAGCGAGCTGCCTGTTGTTAAATACTGTATGTTTATAAAATCGATACGCTCGTGGAATAAAGAAAAACTTGCCTGCATGTCAATTAAATTATTTCCATTTTGTTCCTTTAAAACTAACCTGACTACCGTTTAATTTCTTCGTGAACTTGAATATGTAGATATCTTCCTGTTCAATAGAAATGATTCCTGATGTTTGTTTCCCGATCGTTCCATTATTGTACTGAGCAAAACAGCCCTTTACATGATTCTTCAAGCCACCGATGCCATTTAGTCCAACGATAATCAAAATAAACTGAAAATAATGTGAATGCAACGGCTTTAAATATACGCGCATATTTTATTCGCGATCGGACCTTTACAAAACTTCGAGGTCCACCAAAGGAGGACTGGGTCGAACGAGTGTGGTTTTGTATGTGTTTTTGTATGTGTTTTTGTATGTGTTTTGACAGATTAACTATAAGATGAGTAAAATAGAAATATATCTTTGCTTCCAACTATCCATCTGGTCAAAAACGTTCAGAAACATTTGACTTGTTGCAGTGCCATCGCACGAGTTTTCTAACCCTAATCCCCCGCATTTTGAACTCGCTATCATATGATTACTTGTTTATTATTTCCATGACAAAATTACGTTAATTAAATAATTGCACTCTCATTTATTGTACTCGAGTGCAATTAATGATTTATTGCACTCCTCTCAGCCAATCAGAACCCAGTAATTTTGTCATGTAATAAGGAAAGTAATAAATACGAAACTGAATGGCTCACCCGCTGGAAATTCGTGTATATCAGCATGTTGGACCTCCTCTGAAAGCGCTCGATCAAGCTGGAGAGTGTTGTGCGTCTTGGTTCTACACAGACGTCATTGACAGCGTTTTCACGTTCTGAAGACAACGTTGATCAACGGCTAGAACCAGTTGCGAAGCTGGCCGTAGCAACTGGTCATGCTATGCTAATTTATAAACATCTGCATATTTTGAAAACAATATATTTCTAAACTCTGAATATGTAAATCGTTTCAAAATTTGCATAGCATGACCAGTTGCTATGGTCAGTCAACTTCGCCACTGGCTAGAACGTCAGCATCAGTAAAGCCAATTAGTAAAGTTAAACGTTGACTCACAGCTCATTAGACGAATTTTTCAGAAACTTCGAAGCTTGTATGAACTATAAAAAATGTACTTATACAGTTACTTCATTTCTACATTCAACGGTTTGTGGTTCAGCGATAAAATTCAAACTTACTATATTTAACACCATGCATCATCGCTTTAGGTTTTTTAGTCCTCCATTGGGATTTCAAATCATTCGTTATCTTTGTTTTCTATGATATTTTGTATTGAAAAATACGCCATTCACGAATTACGATGACGGTGGTCTACTAGCTACATGTACCTGCAGCTAGCGTATTTGCATCTTGTTAATAGACAACATCATCGGTTCTACTAGGGATCCTATAACCTTATAGTTATACAACGATCACCCCTGCAGATGAACACATTGAACACATATAGATTGGAGTATCGAAACGTTGGGTTATGGACAGTAACTTTTAAAGTTACGTTCAAAAACGAGAGTAGTACTAAACATGTGTTGTGAAATTATTTGCTTATAATATACCCTATTGTATCACCGGGCCACCGGCATTACCTAACTCGTGGTTAAACGCGGAAACTACGGGAAACAAGTAAAAAAATCAAGTGCGTAATCAATAAAAAACATCGCGAATACTTGGCTAAGATCGAGGCATCATTCACCACCAATTGCAAAGCCTTTTGGAGCTATCACAAGGCCATTCTACACCACAGGGCAGGTCAAAATTGTCCAATCACTTACAACGGCGCTACAGCAAAATCGGCAGCAGAAAAAGCTGAACTAGTCGAGATGACGTCAGTAGTCAGTACCGATGTTTGTTTAATTGTCCGCTTTTACCCATAATTCTTGCGGCCATAACAAAACAAATAGCTCATTTGCAATCATTTGTGAGTCAAATTTGGTTTGTTTGTCCGCTTTTTGAGCTATTAATAGCAGCCAGACTCTACGCTATTCGTACTTCTCCTCTGTGTTTTCTAGATCGAAGGAAAACATGGTGGAAAATGTAAACGCATTAGATTCCCTGGCGACGGCTTTGGAACTATCTGAAATTGAATTGAGTGTGGATGAGGTCGCACATTGCTTGAACAACCTGGACACGGCGAAAGCATGCGGTCCAGTGATGGGATTCCGGCGCGCCTTCTTAAAGAATGCATCAATGAAATCTCCCCTAGCCTTTGTGACTTGTTCAACCACTCGCTACACCACGGACGCCTTCCTTGTGAGTGGAAGGCGGCTGACGTCACTCCGGCTCATAAAAAAGATTCGAAAGAACCTGCTGAGAACTATCGACCAAACACTTTACTGATAATGGGCAGGAGCGATATGGAACGTTGCGTTTGTAGAAGGCTCTACGACCACGTGACTGAGTTCATTACCCCCATGCAACATGGCTTTCTAAGAAACCGCTCGTGCATCACTCAGCTTCTGCAAGTCCTCCATACCATTGGACAAAACCTCGACAAAAACATTCAGACCGACATCCTTTATCTGGACTTCGCCAAAGCCTTCGACTCAGTCGATCATGGATTAATCTTGGCGAAACTAAGGTCATACCAAGTGAAGGGTCGTGTCTTCGATTGGTTCCAAAATTACTTCACAGGTCGCACTCAGAGAGTCGTTGTGCATGGTGCAGCCTCAAGCTGGACCCCCGTTACCATGGATCAATTAGTGCCACAGGGCAGCATACTCGGACCGATGCTGTTAGTTGTCTTATTCTTAAACGATCTGCCGGACGCTATACCAGATGGAGTAAAGGTTGCCTTATATGCTGATGACACCAAAGCCTATAGGAGCATTTATGAAGACGATGCCCAACACCTACAGCAAGCCCTGTCCAAACTAGCTTCGTGGAGCAACAGCAACAACATCAAATTTAATGTCTCCAAGTGTAAGATACTAACAGTGTCCGGGAAGAAACAACCTGTTCCCTTCACCTACCACCTTGACTCAGAAAATCTACTTCGTGTCCAAGAAGAAAAAGATCTTGGGGTAGTCATTACCAGCAATCTCTCTTGGGATCATCATATCCACAATATAGTAGCCAAAGCCAATAAGTTACTAGGGCTACTGAAGAGAACTTGCCCCCTCCTTGGTGAAATCACATCTTTGGCCTTTGCTATGCCAGTGAGGTTTATTTGGTCTCCGTCGAAAAGCTCGCAAAAGGCCAAAATAGAACACGTACAGAGACGGGCCACAAGATGGATGCTAAAAGCCATGATAGGTGAATCCTCGTACAGGGAACGATTATCTGCTCTTGAACTGTTACATCTATGTTACAATCGAGAAATCAAAGACTTGATTTTCTTTTATAAAGCTCATTATGGTATTTCTGATTTAAATGTGCACAACTACGTTTCCTTTGTTATTCACGACCGAACACGACTTAGTCTTAATCCTACTCTCGTGCTAAAAACCCCATCTTGTAAAACTAGTACGTATCAGGCCTCTTACTTTAACCGCATTGCAAAGTTGTGGAACAGTGTTTGTAAAGTAGCTCATGCACCTAGTAGTTTCTTCAGTGTAGTTTGCTCTCTGTATTTGACGTGGATATATATGACCTGTTCCTGGTCAATCGCGCGTGTCGGAGAATATTGTCGGAGAGGTGCCTCGCATGGGTACTCGCGTCCCGTTCGCGCGGCCCGTCCGATTGGGTAACTACTTTTTTTTGTATTCTTGTTGTATTTTCTTTTTATTATTTTCTCTTTTGTTCTGAATTTTTGTAAACTAATAATTTTGTAGTTGACCCAATTAAAAGTTTATTAAATAAATAGTGTTTTTATATAAAAAAAACAACCCCGGTTTCCATATGATCGCAACGATCGCAGCGATTGCAACGATCGTCGACTCGTTGTGATCCTTGCGATCGTTGCATTCATATAGAAATCGGGCTTCGCCGTCGCAACAAATTTTTCTATCTCTGCGATCGTGATCGCAACGATCGCAATGATCGCCAGGTTTATGGTTTCCATATGATCGCAATGATCGCAATGATCGCAGAACTCTTTATTTCTGCGATCGTTGCGATCCTTGCGATCATTGCGATCATATGGAAACGGGGCTTAAGCCCACGGCAACGGCTTCTGTAGGTCAATCGGTTAAAGGTCAGGGTCGCGCGCGGGTTCAATTTTTCGCGACTGATTGCAGGGTCTTGGCTTTCTGCGTGTTGGATGCGATGACCCGCACCTCATACACATACCGCAGAAACACTTGCTACGGAGACTAGTTAGGCAGGGCAAAACCTAGATCCCAAAGCTCGTTCGCAGACGACGGGCGTTTAAATCCTCCTATAGAAAGTATATGATTCGGCACTCGTAATTTACCATAAGTTTTCCTTCAAATGTTAATTAATACTAACCCTAACCCTAACAAAGCAAAAAAAAGAAAAAAAGAATGAAAAAGAAAACAGAAAACAGAAATATAACAAATAGTTCCAAGACGGGAATCCACCCGGACCTTCCGCACCCACAATCTAACACACTAACCATATAGCTATAGCTGTGGCATTCCTTCAAGGAGTGTGCCGATACATCGCTACTCTGGCCTTTAACTAGATTATTCAAGTATAGGTGAATTTCCGACTCAGTTGAAAGATCATGCAAACTTATGTACCAACATGGAAAGGGGTATTTTTGGTGAAATTTTTAGCTTCATTTCCCACAATTTCACCAATTGGCAACACGGCTTTTTCCCTGGATGCTAGTGTTACGCAACTTATTCCTGAGTTGTTCACGTACTCGCCCAAGCATTGGATAACAAACAAGAGTTGAGTAGTTGACATAGTATATCCTGACTTCTCAGACTCTAACTAAGGCCTTCGATCGTGTGCCCCATTCTAAACTTCTTTATAAGCTCAACGTTACGGGTATTCGTGACCAGCGGCGTCGCCAGGCCTGCTAGAGTGGGGTGGACAAAAGCACGAGGAAGTCTAGGGGGACTGGGGGTATGCTCCCCCGGTCCCCCTAGACTTTATCACCCTAGGGTTTCATCTTTTCTCCACGGATTTGAACAAACTAAAAAATCGGTCCTGATGATAATTGGGGTAGCGCCTCCAGCTCAAATAACTACTATACATACGAAGCGATCAGGTTCGCCGTTTGCAACAATACTCCGCAAACATACATTGTCACAAGTCACAATATTCATTACCCCCCCCCCCAACAATTTTCTCCACGGATTTGAACAAACTAACAAATCGGTCCTGATGATAATTGGGGTGTCCACCCGACAAGTCCACCCGAGTCCACCCCGTGGTGACGCCACTGTTCGTGACCCATTACTTTCTAGCCTTTCTTGGTTCCGTAGCTACCTTTCTCAGAGGCGCCACCGTGTTGCATGTTCTTGATGGATTTTCTTCTGAATGGCTGTCTGTATTATGCTAGATCTGGTGTTCCTCAAGGTTCGGTCCTCGGACCGCTTCTGTTCCTTATATACATCAACGATATGGCTGATCATAGTGGGTTGATGCAATCACTCAGGGATCGCACTTATACCCTTATTTGCTGATGACTCGAAGTGTTTTCAAGTTATTTTCAGCAATACTCGGAAGATGCTAGTATATCACAAACGGGTTTGGTCTAGTATCACTTGGGGCATGGAGTTTAATGTCGATAAGTGTAAGGTGCTGAGAGTTGTTAGAACTCGTACACTTTAATTATGATCGTCACAGCTGTCTGTTGTTCAGATTGAGAAAGATCTTGGAGTGTGGCTTGCATCGGACTTCGAGAGACATGGTGATCACACCGTAAAGCGTTTACTCTATTCCACCTGGGTGAGGTCAACACTTGAATATGCTAGTCCAGTATGGTTTCCATACAAGAAACGTAATAAGAACAAAATTGAGCAGGTGCAGCGCCGTGCCTCTCGGCTTATTTTAGGTCATGAAGTAGATTACAAGACCAGGCTTGAAAAACTTCAGCTTCTTCCTCTATACATGCGGTAGGGAAATCACAGATCTTGACTTCCTTTATAAAATGATTCACGGCTTAATAGACATGCCATGTGGTTTCATTTCTTGGAGAAGTACGGGTCGTTAGTGTCTGCGTAATATTGATGACTATATAATATTGATATTGATGCCCGTACAGATGTCTTTAAGTGTTCTTATTTCGTTATCCCAGGCTCTGGAACTCCCTCCCATACTCTATTCGTGCCAGTTCTATGTATTGTGGGTTGCTTTATGTAAATTGTTTAGGTAGGTTAGGCCAAATAAAAAAAATTGTGTGGTTCCGACCGACCCTGTAAATTTTGTGACATATTTTTGCACCAAAGGACTATTAGCCATAAAAAGGTCGGTTTTATAGTTTTTACATACTAGACTTTAATGATAAAATAAGTTTTACCCTGGTAAGATCACTACGTCGCCATTTTGCTAAATTAGTTCCCAGGCCGTCATTCTTGCACAACAATACAATGGAACAAGATGACCAAAAACTTTTCTCAAAAAAATTATTTTCGAGATGTAATTTTTTTTCGAGATCTAATTTTTTTCGAGATGTAACCGGAACCGCATAATTTTTTTTACTTGGCCTTAATTTAATACTGTTGTATTGTATTTAAGGGCATGTGCTGTAGTCAAATAAATCTTGTTTTTAGTCCGAGTTGGTTTTGGTGTGTGAATATAACAGTCGTCTTTTAAGAGGCTACTTTCTCAGCATTATTTTAAACTTTTTCCTATTGCTTTTAATCCGTAAATTATAATTTCGTTATGTCTTATTCTTTGATTTCATATTAATGTTATAATGTTATTTGTATTTGTAAAGGGTGACCAATTTTAAGGGAATCTTGAATTCTGTTTTTAGTTCACCCTAATACATTCAATTTTTAGTTGTAATACTTTGTAATTGATATGTATTATAAATTCTAATAAAGCGAAGTCCGAAATCCAAAAAAAAAGGTACGCAGTGCGTACTTGTAGCCTGCAAATTGACTTGTGGCAAACAGAAGTGAAACTAAATGTCAACAATTTTAAAACATGATAGAATTGCGCGCATTAAGTAGTTAAATGTTTTCATTCAATTGCCTGACTAGAATTATTATAAGTAATATCATGATATGAGAGTAGTATAGAGAGTGGGGCTACGAGCTCAATTTTTACACATTCAATGTTGAACGCGAATATAATCGCCAAAACATCACCAAATTTACACCAAATCCCAAACCCCCAAAAATTCGATGTCATTTCGGTAATTCTAAATTTACAACATACATCAAATAAGACCACAAACTCGATTTATATGCTAATAATGTGACATTTCAATATTTTTGCATGTTTTTTAAAAAATAGAATGTGTCGTTTCACATTTTTCACATATTTAAAAAAGAAAGTGTCGTTTCAACATTTTCACGTATTTAAAAAATAGAGAGTGTTGTTTCAACGTTTTCACATTTTTTTTCAACAAACTACTGCTGTCTCAACTCACGCGCGAAAAAAACCACTAGATTTTCAAGTCTAGTGATGATGTTTATCCAAATGGATAGCAAAATGGTGCTCTTTTGATTGGCTAACAACATTGACTAACAAATAGCCAACTACTCTACGAATTAGTCTGTTTGTTCACTACTCTCAGTGGTGTCTCTCACTACAATGTTTTTGTGACCATACGCGTAGGAGTCAATACCATTCTCTAAAAGGTATCGTTTGTCGTCAAAGCAGGACAGCGATACTTTATTAATTTCGTAGCTACCAATCTGATGTTTGACACTTCTAATGGTCTTCATTGTGTGTCGCAACTGTTTCTGCTCGAGTAACACGCTTTTGTAATCTTCGTGTCTGATTACCTTTTTAATTATATTTTTTCTAATACCTTTAGCGGTTTTCCCGCCACCTCCACCCTCTTTTAAATAGCTGTACATTTTACTGCGCAACCCGACGAACTCGACAATTGGCGTTCCAGCGCACTCGTCCTTCATCTTCCCAATAACTTTCTTATTCTCTCTAAAAAAGAATGGGCTGTCTGCAGGATAGTCGCTATTGTCGAACTTTTCACACTCCATCATAAAGTCGGAATAAACGTCGTCAGTTTTGATTGAGTACAACAGACTGTCAGTGTCAGTGAAGTGCAATCTACAGGTGTCGCTAGAGTACTTTTTCATAATATAATTGTAGTGAAAATTGTACATCAACGTTTTACTCAAGTCTAGTATACACATACCCACATATGCAGGCCTGTTCAATGTCAGCGTTTCTTTAACCTTATGGACAGCGACTAAATTCTCGCTAAATATTTTGCAAGACACAAACGTCGGCTTCGAGACAAGCTTTTCTAATTTCTTCGCAGTGGTCACTAATCTTACGTCCACACGCTTCCTCAAATTTTCCATCGTTTTTCCGAACACACTGTTGTTCATCAACTTGAAGAAGTCCTTCTCAAAAGCGTTCTTAGCCGCAGTTCTTTTGACTGTGTTAAAGTCGATTGTACTTGCCCAACCACTTGGATTGGTCAAACTGTAGGACCCTATGAATCTTATTGATTTTTAATCCAAGATCCACATACAACTGCAGATTTCCGTAGTGACACACATACTTTTTTTTATCCTTCAAATTAGTCACCAACTTCTTCACACCGCCAACACTCACGTTAAACTTATTTTTGATTTTCGTGCAGTACTCTGACAACATGTCGACAGTTATCTCCATCTTCTCGGGAGCCACCGGGTAATCGTTGTGTAGGTCATGTAAATGAGCTGGATACTCCAAGTCGACTTCAAGCAGTAAGCCCTTTTTACTATCGTTGTGATAGTCGCATAGATTAACTTTTTCTATTTCTATCTCAGTCAACCACTTGAAGCCGCCCGTAGGTAGACTTCGACTCATCGCCCATCCATACAAATTGTTGGCGTCAAGGTACATCAAATACTTCGACTCTTGCTCTTTGTCATACCCTTCCATGTATTTATTATTCGCCACGCCGTGTCTGTTGCATATGTAGCTCACACCACCACGCATACCCATTTCTACGAACTGGAACATGTCAATGTCAGACAATAATTCAAGCTCCACTCCAGTCATCTTTAGCATGGCATCCCAAGCCAATCCAGGCGATGTGAAATAATGGCAAGGGTCTAATTTATACTCGCGGTGGCACGTCTTTCTAAAGTTCTCGAAAACGTCGGCGAGCAAGAGCACATCGCTTTTCAAATACAGGTCGTGATACCCACCCATACTCTCAACGTCGAAGTAGTCCCACACGTCGATGGCACGCTCGTACATTTCTTCCGTGATGTGCTCATCATTCAGAATGCTGTAGAAATCTTTTTTGGAGGGTAGCTCGCGCTCATCGAATTTATTAAAGGAGTCCATGTAATCATAGGGATAGACCCCCTTTCTTGTCATAAGTGTCAACCCCTCGTCGTGAAACACTTCTGACGTGTATTTGAAAGCGTCCCTTGGTCCATGAACTGAAAGCTGTCCAAAAATACCAAGTTTTTTCCAAGCATGAACGCCATGTACTTCTCCATGTTGTTCGGTATCACATTTATGTCTTGACCAAACTTACCAATCTCCTGCATAATGAAATGACTATCGTAGCCACGTAAGTTGTGAAAGATCACAGGAATTTTATCAGTCAACTTAAAGTTCACATTACAGTCACGATGTGCAGACCCTCTGTACTTACCTAACACATGACAGTGGTCTCTCACTCTAACGTCAGCGCTGGTGTACTCAACGCTACAAATATGACAACTCTTGGCCTCGTCGAAATTCTTCTTATCGACATCAGTCAGCGTCATTTCTTTGTTAAAGTGACTCTCAGATGTTTCTTTGCAATATTCAACAATTTCTAACATCTCCCCGATGAACTTGTTGACTGCATTTTCACCACGATACACTTTCACTGGCTTACTATACTCATTGTCATAGCAACAAACTAGTTTATACCCATAACCGCAGTCAACGTGTCTTTGGTAAGCATTTGTGTAGCTACACTCGCTTGACAGCTTTGCTGTGTGCACCTTCTGTGTGATAGCCTCAAAGTCTGCATACACCACAAATGGTACGTTTAGCTGCCTACTAAAATTCTCGTATTTCACTTTCGCACCTTTTTGCGGCATTTTAATAGCTTGCTTCCCATTGATGACCAAACATACTTCAACATGACTTTCAAGCACGTCCGCTCGACTAAAACACTGCAGGCAATGTCTACAAAAATGTTTTCTAGCCTTATGCTCTGTCTGACGGTACATAAACTTGTTGAAATCGCGAATGTACACGTAGTGCTTGTTGCCCACATCATTAGTTATCAACAGTAGGTCCATGTGGTCAGGGTACGCTTCCTTAGAAACATACACAGGGAATGGTTGCTTATTTTCATACCCGAAAACGTTGATGCTAATTTCGTTAGCCTTTTCGATCTTGTTGTAATCTTTGAGTGTGACTGGGAAGTTAATTCCATCATAATTCAACTCACTGACATGCCTAGCGTACTTTGATGTTCTATCAGAGTTTTTTCCAACAGGGAACTTATGCGCTAGGTGACACCATCTAAAACACTTGTTGTCATCATCATTATTCACGTTTACCAAACCCTTCTTACTATTGCGCAACTCCTTTGGTAACGTAATGTAGCTACTCCCATTCAAAGGTCTATAAATAGCGATATTAACGTAGTGTGCATCTATTTTGTCGATAGTCCACCCAGACCCCTCAGATAACCACCCAGCTATCCGCGTCAAGATCTGTTCCGACCCACGATTGGCGACACCCTCGATGTCATGCTCGTTAATGACGACGAACGTTTCACTGTTAAAGTAGGCAGTTTTGTACGTGGTCTTATCGAGTTCTAAAGCCTTCTCAAAAGTGACCTTGACTGTCTCTACCACTTTCATTCCGTTGGTCTCACCTAGTTCACGTCTCAAAAGATTAATGACAGCGCTTCTACTGCCGTTTACCTGATTGATGTCTCTATCGTTAACCACCTCGACTCCATAGGACCTGGTGAACCCTCTCAGCGCTTGACTCAACAGCCGTGGGCTATGGTCTTCAACTGCGGGTCGCGCTTCCTGATCTCTAACAAGACGGTTGTGTGCCGACTGCCAACGTTAACTCGCCTGTTTGTCAGCGGATTAATAGTGCTGACATTTGTCGTGTCACTAAAAACACCATCTCTAACAAGTTGATTGTAGACTCGCCCGTGGACGTTGATTGCTCTACCTGTTAGTGGATTTACAACGGCTGCACCATTTCTAACAAGTGAGTTTTCTGTGACGTCATCCATGGCTTCTATATACTACACTTGTTTTTTTTTTCCTAAGCCACTCGTTGTAATAGCGATCACCACTCTCACACCATCCCAACTTTGGATACACCACCCCAAACAGATTGTCGTCAAACAAGTCTTTCACCTTCCCGTCTTTGAGGTCAAGCACCTTCTTGAGTGTCTCGAGTTGTCTTCTATGACACAACCTAATAATGTAGTACCCGTATCTGCTGACATTTCTACCCTTTACCAAATTGCATGAGTACAATGCGTTGACAACTTTCAGGAAGTCCTCTTTTATCAACTCAAGGTGCTCACCCTTCACAACATTCCGTAGTCTCCTCCCCATCCACCAAGACCGTTTGTGAACGCTTTTTAGTCGCGTGAGTCTCATGTCGCTGTAACTCTGAGTGTAACCCCATTCGGTGTCACCACACTTTGGGCACGCGTACCCACCACATTCAGTCACATTTTTCACAATGTCACAATCCGAGCAGTAGTAGAGCCTGGAGGTGTCTCCACACTCAATTTGCGTCTCACTCGCGATTTCGTCAATTGTGTAGCCGTAACTCATCTGCCTCATAAGTTTGTCCATCACTCTTATACTACTCCAACATTTTTTTACCGAGTTAGCACCCACACCGCTATTCCACTACCCAAACCTAGCGCGCTAACAAACAACAATTGGTACTCCTTCATTTCCGCACTCGGTTGGTAGTAATCCGCAACCCTCGGACTCTCAGTGAACACTCGTCCGCTGTACTGTATGGTCATTACGCTTCTAAGTTCTTCCAACGCATGGTTTGTGTCATTGATGTCAGCGTTAGCATCTGAGAGCATTTGCCGTAAACGCTGGATCTTATCTTTCTTGGCGACCTCATTCTCATACCACGCTTCTTTCGCGCTGGCTAACTGCTCCAACGCATGGTTATGCCTTTTCATCTCAGCTTCATAACCTGTGTGATTGAACTTTGAAAACATAAAGCCAGCGCCTGCAAAAGCCACTGCATTAAATATCCCTCCAGCCACGACACTCGCCATTAACTTACGTTGATTTGAATGGGTCTGTCGGTATCCACTTTTTCGATTGCATCCATTTTACTAACAGCGTTCCTGCACCAACAGCTGCAGCAAGTTTCACTGTGCCTTTAACTGTCTCTGGTGTTCCCAATGGTTCTCCCAAAGCCTTTTTCGAAATCATACTCACTGCCACAGCACCAGTCGTGACAAGTAGCGCATCGTACAATTCGTTCATAAGTTCTTTTCGATCGATCGCAGCCATATACATTGTCGTGTGTTTTGTTCAAGAATCAAATGTGTCTAACGCTGGACGACAAGTTCTACGATTTTCTGACGTGCTAACCACGGTGCTCACAGGCTCTAATTGTGTCTCTTTCTCACTGCTAATTGTGTACCATAGCGAAGCAGCGGCGATGACAACACCAAGTGTTCCGACAATATAACCATAGCTCCACTCACTACCCTGTTCTTCGTTGACTATCATTTCGCGCATTTTCTTTTCTTTCGCAGCTTTCGATATCTCAGCCAACTTTTTACCAGCAGCGACACGCTTTGGGTCCTTCACCTTAGCACTCTTCACATCAGTTGTGATCTTCGCTTCAACAGCCGTCTGTGAGTCCTCAACCATCTAATACACTATCACGTGTTATCTTACTCACAGTTGACCTCACAGGTGTCTCACAGTTGTCCTCACAGGTATCTCACAGTTCCAGACCAAACGCACTAAAAATTAGGGTTTTTTCTGAGAGTATAACATAATGACTCAAGCCCGAGAAATTAGCGAAGAAGACATTGCCAACATGCTGAGAACGGCCTTTGTCAGTGTGTCTACCTCACAAGACACCTCTGGACCCAAGGTCTTAAACAAGTACTTCTCAACATACACACTGTTCGACCCTGACCCTGAAGGGCAGCCAAAACGGCTTAGCTCTCAGGTCCGCCATACGAGGTATCTTCTCGACGCTTGGATCGATCTTCGAGAGGAGAGAGCCAACGAGCTTGCTGATACATTAGCTGACATAATCCCTGTGTGGTGTTACTCGCCATTCAAATACCTTATGTTAGCGAGTGATGTCTACTTGAGCAACCCTAGTGGGTCCACAGCCACATTACTCGGTAATTTCCTCCAAGTGTTCTTAGCGACCCTTATGTGGAAACCATGCCCAACCAAAGCCAAAGCGTGGCTAGAGCTCGCCGCAAACCGCGACGTTCACGTTTGCAAGGTGGGGTGTAATGAGATACTGGGTGCGAATGATATCAGGGACCACGTACTCTCGCCCGCCCACAGACACTTTGCGAGAGACGAAAACGCGTACACCTGTCACCCATGCGGTGTGGCCGCCAACGACCCACTGTATCGCTTGAGACACGAGAGCTCACAGTCCCACCTTAAAAACTTAGAGCTTCAGCGGATATTTAACAACGAACAACAGTTGCCGCAACAGGAGAGAACATTTCTCTGGAGGTATAGTAATCATGAAGAAACTCGGTAAACTAGAAATCGTGATTGGCCCCATGTTCGCAGGGAAAACAACAGAGACTCTTCGTAGGTTAATCACGTTAAGTAAATCAGGGCTCAAAGTCCTTTACATGAACAACGCAGGTGACACTAGGCGAACTGACCACGCGTTCTCCACACATCGTCAGACCATTGTTGTCGGATCAGACAGTTTACCTGCGAAGTTAATCACCAACCTCCCAAGCTCTTCCGAGATAGCTGACTATGACGTCATTGGCATTGATGAGGGCCATTGGTACTCTGGGTTACTCCCAGTTACCCGTGAATACATTAAAGCTGGCATTCACGTCATTATTTGTGGTCTCATAACAACAGAGCATTTAAAAAGACTTGGTGAGCTCGACACGTTGTTCCCAATGGCAGACGACATCACATTTCTAAAAGCGTATTGCGCTGTTTGTCGCGACACTTACGGAACAACTGTTGAAGCGCCGTTCAATTGGAGATATAACCCAGGACCATCATTCGTTGGTGGTGCTGAGCAATATCGCGCAGTGTGCAGACGTCATCATCCTTCCACACAAAATTAAGGGTGTTCTCGAATACCCCACTTTTTTTTAAAATTTATACATTGGTCACATGAAGCGTCCAATGTACAGTAGAAACGTTTTTTCACACAGTGGTCAGAAGGTTTGTGAAATAAAGAGAGAAAGTTTCGCAGATATTTTTTTTACTGAGTTAAAAACGTCTTTAAAAAATGCTAGAGCAGTTGTCTCAACGACTCATTACTCGATGTCTAAAAAGTCTCTTTACAATAGCGTCTCTCATGGTTACTCAACGCTGATTTATTCTTAAATTTACGAAAACACTGAGAGCACTGAAACCCAACGTCAAAGAAATATTTTATTACCGTGGTAATAGCGTCATCGTACGAGTCACACAAGAGTGTTAGATACCCAGCGGATTTGTATCTGAGCAACAGAGACTCTTGCTCTTCAGATGTCTTGCCTGTGCCACCTGGGTTCTTGAACTCAATCACGAGTCCGCTATGCTGTCGGTTTGCATTAGCGATAACTAAGTCAGGTGTTCCACGTTGGTAACCTTTTTTCCATGAATTTATTCTTTTACTCGAAGTGTCTTGATTCTCACCACAAGCGGCTATCAAAATAGCTTCTGGATAATATTTCCTAAGAAAACCAACAACTTTCGTATGAAGGTCGAACTCAGTGATCATTTTAAACTGATTGTGTTTGAGACCAACGTCAGCTAAACTTTTTCTAACGCTTGGCAAGACTTCTGAGTGCACCCACCTTCCAAAGTGTTTCGCGCGCTCCAATTTACTCGAGAACGTCAATGAGTAGACCCCAAGTTCGTTGATAAATGAGGCCTGCTCCATCTTCATTTTACAATCAGGTTCGACGTGGTCGTTGACTGCATCTTTTGGTCGAGCGTAACCTAGAGCGCTTGCGACTTCTTTCGCTTTGAACCATATTTCACCGTTGTGATTAACCGTCGTGATTTGGTGACCATCGAAATCGAATAATCGAAGTGCTGCGGAAGTCATCACTATATAGTCCTCCACAAAAACTCTACTCGATGTGGGTGTAAGGTTTTTTATAGATCTGGTTTGTTGTGTACCAATGCATCAGATACGTTTCATCAGTCTTCGGTTTTCTACGTCGTCTGAAAAAGTTTCTAATGTTACGAACCAGTTTTCTAAGCCAACCCATTACATAACTTAGGTCACGTCTCCTACCACTCCCACAGTGTCTAACTCTGGTAACATAATAGGTTTGCCGTAAGTCTTTTTAGACCTCATACCAATCTCAGCGTGGAGCTCGAGAGTAACGTCACCGCGACCAAATGATCCACCAGCTTTGAACATGTGGTCAGTCGTCTTATTTATCTTATATATTTCATGAGGTCTCGAAATACACGCTCCCATTTACTTTACACCATATTCCTTCATCATTTCTCCACCCATGATTATGATGTCTCGGTTCGTCATGTAGCCACTCACAATTTTCACACCGTAGAATTCTATCAACGATGGGTATGCATAAGGTGCGAGTGGTATTCTTGGTCGATGTATTCCAAAAATTGTTCCATAGGGTGTGCCTATCTTTCCCATATTCGCTACGAAGTCTGAGTCGGCTGACTTGACGTTGTTGACCCTGACATGTGAGTTGCTCATTTGCCAGTGTATTGATATCATATGCATTTTTGTGAGGTCAACACCACTTGGAATAGTGCATATGCTCTCCATTGCTGGGATGCTACCACCATACGCGAGTCCATTAGTCATACCAGTCTTGTACCCTATGAACTTATCCCACTGACCGTCGTCGTTCGATATAATTGTCTCCCAATTTGACCCAGCGGTGCGAGCAGGTAACCTCACCACAACAAAAATGGAGAGATCACACCATTGCATACTGGGGCAATTAAAATGAAGACCTGACTCAAGTGGGAGTGGTGTTAGCACAGGGGACAGAAAACTTTGGCTTACACTGCTGATGCCGATAATAGGACCATAAGTCGGGTTGTTTTGCACTAATTTACTTGTTTCACCAATAGCTTTCACTTTGTTTGAACCATTGGTGTGAAATTCCACGTTTTTCAAGGCGTGTGTGCTAACGTTGAAGTCAAACACAACATTATAGGACTGACTCTTGAGGAAACCTGATAGTAGCTGTTCTAGAGTTCTTTTATTGATAACGTCTGAGTCATCGACTGGGTCTGCTACGTTTTTTATCGCTGAGCCTTGCATGTCTATTATTCCAGACATCCTTCCGCCAGTCGCGCTTAATTTGGGATCTTCGTCCAGATGTCTTTTCGTTCTCTTTAGTATTTTATCGTGAGGGTCGTCAGACTCATACCCATAGTTTAGACTCATTACTACTTCAAGGTGTATTTGGTTAGTAGATAGCCAGAGACTGCTGAGAACCCTAAGATTATCGCCAACGTTGTCGTGGTGTCTGACTTACTTGTGGTGGTCTGCGCTATTTGATTGGTGGTGACCACTGTTTTCTTTGCAGGTGGCGTAACTAGAGTTTCCAAGTGGAGCCCTGCCGCTTGGTGGACTTTTTTGTGCTTCGCTTTTGGCACTCGGTGGTAGTTCAACCCGTCATTATACCCAAATGTCATCCCAGTTTCGGACGAAGTTCTTAGCACGTTATTGTAACCAACGATGGGGTCCTTTAACAAGACCATGCTTCTGGGGATCAGCCAAGTGTTGGGTGTCACAGCTGTGTCTAGCTTAACGTTTGGTGTCACTAATCGCTTTGTTCATAAGGTTGATCCAAACACTCGGTGAATATTGAACCACAGCGTTTTCAACGATGTCTCTAAAGATTTGTTGCGTTTCTCGAGCACTAGCTCTAGTTCCCACGATGCTTTGCTTTGACCTCGCTTGGGCTCCAAGAATGGCGTACATGTAAACTTCAATCGATTGGTTTAGTAGTTCTTGTCCTAATGGTGTGAACCCGTCAGAGTGTCTCGGGCAATACCGACGATAATCACCTTGGATGTCTTTGATGTATCTATTGTCAACATCAGTCAATGGTAGGTGACCTTTCAAAAGTCGCCAGTCAGGGAGGTACAGTCTTAAGATGTTGTTAATGTCAACTTGACTCTTACTCAAACGAAACATCACGCGACGAATGGTGAAGTACACGTGGAACCTCATGAGACCCACGACTTGCTTCGGAACGTCGACGTGATAACTCAAGTTCTGTAGAGACACCCCTGAACGGTACGTAGCGATGTACATACCTGCGATCGCTTGATAGTAACTCTCGAGTAGAGTCCAAACTGTGTTAACGTTACCACCAATTGCCTTGTCGTTGTGACGTCTTTTGGTGTCGATGAGTATTCTCGGTAGGTCTGATTTGAAGGAATTATTGTCGTCAACAAAGACGTCAAAATTGTGGGTTGGGTAATTTAGGACGTATGGTGGAAACGTCTCGACTTCTCTGTAGCTCTTGTGGGTCTCCGTCAGTAGTAACTTTGGGACACGTCCATCGCTCGACCATATTCTTGGGAATCTTGGTGTGTTGCTAAGGAATTTCGTGAAGCCCTTGTTCTTCGTGAACTTTGATGACTTTATGTTTATCATGTCAGAGTACTTTGGACCCGACTTGAAGTAAATGTCAACGGTCTTGACTGTTTTATTGTCGTCTGCGAGGTTGTACCCAAACTCAAACTTATCTAGTTGCGCATTTGGAAATTCACTAAGAAGAATTAGTTCACCTTGCTTTCTTTTTGTTAGCATCTACATAACACACACTATATTATATGGTCAGGGTCGTAGTGTTGATTAGAGGTCCAACGGAAACTGTGGATCTACCAGAAGCACTTTTGACGTTTGGCCCAGATCCTCACTTACTAGTAAAAAAAGCGACCATCTTTTGGGACTACATTAATGTGGAGACTGGCGTGAATGATGAAATAAGTTACAACAGCAACAAACACGTTTTTGAGCCTGGGTACCACACTTTTAAAATGATTGCCGACGAACTGAAGGGATTAGGGGCTATCGAGCTAGTAGCCAACAAACACAATTCAAAGTGTGAGATAAAAACTGACCAACAATTAGAGCTGTTTAAATTTGGAGAGCTGTTAGGGTTCAACGATAACACAACGGTGAGTAGTAGTGGTTTGGTCAGCCCTAACGTTGTGAACGTTAACAAAGGGCTGAAGTACGTACAAGTGGGTTGCAGCATTGTGAACAGACCTGAGAATATTGTTAATGGCAGCAAAAGCGAGGTTATCGTTGAGCTACCATTGACCACCACCCAACCACTGAAGAGCTCCGTTCAACAATTCTTCAACATTGAGTCGAAGGTGTCGATAAACAAAGGCGCTTTTACACAGCTGGTGTTTAATGTGACTGACCAAGATGGTAGTGGTGTCAATGTTGGCGATATATTGTTGGATTTGTATGCGACGCTCGAGTAGCTAACGTTAAACGCATGCTAAAGTAATGAGTCTAAACTATGGGTTCGACTCTGGTGGTTACACTGAAAAGCGGCGTGTAGACGACAGTCCTCAAAAGTTGACGGTGCTCGTTGAAGGTGTGGAGAAAGTCGTGACTTTTGACTACAGTGTAGTAGCCACACATGATAACCCACACATTGTAGTCAAGACAGCCACTGTGTTTTGGAACTATGATAATGTGACTGGTAGTGATGATATTCGATTCACATACGTTAGATTAGGAATACCGTATCCAGGACTTGCGACAACTCGATTGGGTGGGGGTCACTACGACTTCGACGCGTTGGTTAGAGCTCTATACGACTCACGCTCAAGGAGGTTAATGTAGACCTCGTGGTGGAGAAATTGGTGGTCACAGGTAAAAGTAGGGTCAAAGTTCGGCGTATATGGTATGGCTCCGACAACAGAGTAGAACTTAGGCTAGGTGACATTGGGCTTTTGCTTGGTTTCGCGAAGGACGCAGGAATTTTACTAGACGCTAAGTGGCACGACAGTCCAAACAAGATCGATATGAACAGAGGTCTAAAGTATGTAGAAGTCTCGTGCGACGCTGTTGAGACGGAGAGCAATGTGGGCACTGACGGGAAGCGTAGTGATGTGATCACAACATTGCCAATACCCACCGAGCAGTCTCTTGACGGAGGGATACAACGTTACTCATACGTTGACTCCAAGGTGAGAATTAAAAAAGGTATTTACTCAAGTATGACGTTTCATGTCAAACCAAACAATGGTAACGCTGACGTTGGCGCGGTGCTATTGGAACTGTATATTGTGTGAATTATATGGAACTTGGTGTGGAAACAGAGCAAGGGTTGCGAGACATTTATTATAATCCTAAGACAGGGTACAGTGGTGTAGAGAGGCTGTATCAAAGTGCACTGGGAGACGGATTGAAAGTAACTAGAAAAACAGTGAAAGAATGGTTGACAGCGCAGGACACCTACACTAGGTACAAACCCATTGTGAGAAGACATAAGTTCCGCGCGACTTTTGTTGGGTTTCTTGGTGAAGAGCTTCAAATGGACTTAGTGGACATGAGTAAGTACTCAAAACAGAATGGCGGTTATTATTGGATATTGACAGGCATTGAAATATTGAGTAGATACGCTTTTGGCATTGCAGTTTACAGAAAAGACACTAAGAACATGACTGAGGCTGTTAGAAAGTTGTTGAGTGATTTTAAAGATCGGTTTGGGACCACGCCTAAGTTAGCGCAATTTGATGATGGACTCGAGTTCTACAACGTTGGGGTGAAAAGTTTGTTGAAAGAACATGGTGTTGAATATTTCAGCACTAAGAGCGACAAAAAGGCCGCTGTCGTTGAGCGTTTTAATAGAAGCCTCAAGAGTATTATGTGGAAGTACTTTTACACTCATGGAACGTACAAATGGATTGACGTTTTGGATCAGTTTGTAAGCAATTACAATAGTAATGTGAATCGCAGCATTATGATGAAGCCAAAGGATGTCGATAAGTCAAACGAAGGCGAAGTGTGGACTACTTTGTTTGGTCACCAATTTGCAGACAACCCATTGCCAAAGTTTAGAGTTGGTCAATCGGTGAGAATTAGTAAATACAAGAGTGTGTTCACAAAGGGTTATGAAGCCAACTTCACTGAAGAGCTGTTTAAAGTGGTGAAGGTTATTCGTGGTGATCCGAATGTGTACGAAATTGAGGACATAAGTGGTGAACTGATTATTGGTAAATTTTATGAACAGGAATTATCGCTGGTCAATAAGAAACATGGTGACGATGTGTACAGAGTTGAAAAGGTGTTGAAAAGAAAGAAAGTCAGAGGCAAGAAGATGGCGCTGGTCAAATGGTTGGGTTATGAGAGCAAACATAATTCGTGGATACCAGAAAGCGATATTCAAAATGTGAGCTAATGTAATATGGCTGAAGGTGGGGAAGGTTTTGACGAGATTGAGATGGAGAACTTAGATAGACTTAATATGTACACTGACGATCAATTACATGACGAACTCGAAAAAGTCACTCGAAAAAACAATTTGATAAACGACGCGCACGTCGACGGCGAAATGCCAGACGACGTGCGTGTTGAGAGTGAAAAATCGTATGATAGAATGAAATAGATTGCAGGATGAAGAGGATAGGAGGTCTCGAGAAAAAGAGACGTCATTTATTGACACTGACGATGGTAAAAACGGTGACAATAAGGGGAACCAACACAGAAGTCCCAACAGTGAGTTTGTTGAACAGGAGTCATATGGTGACGTCGATGACACGAGCTTCAGTATAGCTTTTGAAGAGGAGGAGGAAATTAAGAGAAGACTGGGTGAGCTAAAAGCGTCCAACAAAGAGCTAGCAGAAAACAATGTAAAAAGAGTCAAGCTAATAAGTAGGAAAATACGTAAATTAAGCAAAAAGGCACTCGGTCAAGACGACGCGTCAAGGAAAATAGTCAACAGGTCGCAGGTTACGGACTCGGGGGATATTCTTTTCAAACCGATAAACAAAGATGGTAAATATGGAAAACCCAAACGAATTCTAATACCTGGGAAAAAAGGTTTGATCTACAGCAAAGACGCTAGTAGTAAAAACGCGATTGAGCAGTTCAAACAGTTAGTTAGTCAAATCCCTGAGAGCACAGAGACAACAGCTGTCACAACGGAAGTAACCCCAGACGACTCCCCAGTGATTGAGACAAAAGTGGACTATGTCGACATACCTGGGCTAACACCAGACGAAAAACCGCGAGCTGAGTGGTGTGGTTAATCCGACTGGTGGTGTGTTGCGTGAATCGAGAGTAGGCGACACTGGTGCGTTGCAAATACAAGCAGACTATTTTCAAAAGGTGATAGATGAAACGAGTGGGAGATTGGCGGAGCTCAACAGAGAAGGCCTCACAGCCGCGGAGAAAAAAGAGCGTCTTGGTCTAGTTGAGAGAATGATTGGACTTAGAAAGGCTAGAGACAGAGTTATTGAACAGCGGCAAATAGAAGAGGTTAGAGAGCAACAAGAGATCGACATTGACAGATTGCAGAAATTTAAGGAATGGGCTAAAGAGAATATGGTTGGGTTGAGCGCTGTGGCAATTTCAATGGCTGGGATTATAACGACTATTATTATCGCTGGTAGATCTGCTGTTATGAAAGGCGCTATGGCTACAAAGTCGTTCGCACAGGCTGTTAAGAACGCGATAACGAAGATGGGTCCATGGGCTGTTGGGTTGGCTAATTTAGTTTACAACGCGTTGACGTTGGGTGCAAAGGGTCTCGCATGGTTGGCTCAAAATCTGTGGGTACTCGCGGTGGTACTTGCGTGGTTTGCTTATGATTATTACAAGCTAAAACGGTAGTGATAAAACATATGTAAAGTATATGAACGTCACGTCAGCAGAGTTGAGCCCCGGTTTTAGACGAGCGACCATGGGTGTCATAAAAGGGGCGAGAACACAGCATGTGATCACGTTGAACCCTAATAAGGTCAGTCCTGGCGAGGAACTCTACATTGACATACCGAAGCTCAAGGTTAGTAGCTGTTTGGTGCCTGGATCGTTGGGTCTAGTGTTCGACTTTAAGAATGCGAACGCCAAAAGCTGGTTCTTGAATAATGTTAGTAAGTTGTTGGTTGAGAAACTTGTTGTGAGACTAGCTGGAGAAGCTGTGTACGACAACAGTGGGGAAAATTACACTGGTGTTTATCGTGACCTTTGGGAAAGCATCACTGTGCGAGACCAAATGATTGACTATGGTATTGGTGGTGAGAACTTGAGAAAGCTAATTTCTAAGGATGACAGTGGCGCGACGAGTGGGAACGTCGCTAAAGTTAGTGACGCGTTGATGTTTGGTGTGATTGGGACGAAGCAGCGGATTAAGCTTGGTAAAATTATGAACGACCACGGGTTGTACGCTCCTTTTAGCATGAACAACAACTTGCAGTATGTGATCACACTTCCGAAGGCCACAGACATCATGGTGGCGCAATCCGGTAGCGCTGTGGGTGGATACACTCTGGAGAGCCTCGAGCTCGAGTATGAAACGATCGATAACCAGGAGCTTGCTGATGAAATAACGTCAGGCTATGCAAGTGGTCGTAGTTTGTCATACGAACACGTTACATTGATGAAAACCACTGAATGGGATAAGGACACAACCATTGTGAACGAAAATGTCAATCTGCCAAGAAAAAGCATGAAGGCGATTGTGTTGCTATTCACGAATAAGGTGCGAACAGACAGTGAGGAGTTTCTTTACCCAAATATTGAGAGCGTTAGAGTCACAATCGAAGGCGTGACATTAGCAGAGAAAAATCGTCGGCGATTGTGACCGCATTAAAAAATAACAAGTACGCTAGACTCGAAATCTCACTGCGCTATCCATACAGTCACGAAGTTGTTATTCCGCAATAAAATATAGGTATAAGTAATAGCGTGATGGTAAAACGCAAAAGTGAAGAAAATCCTACGATTGAGGAATTAGTTGAGGAGACTGACGACACCTCAACTGTGGAAGACAACATTGACGTTAGGAGATCCGAACTTATTAGACTGTCCGGTGACGGTGTGGTAAGTCAGTCCGAAGCGTACATTAAAAAAGCGTCCGCGAAAGTTATTGATAAGATATGGCGCCAACACGAGTTGAAGAGAATGGAGATCGCAAACGCTTTTCTCACCGACTTGCTAATCAGCAAATTCGCCAGCTTACTAGATGGGTTGAACGCTATCGAGAACCCTGAGGAACTAAACGACGAACTACAAAAAGATCCGTTACTAAAGAAAGACGTTGAGAGTATTGTCGCGATTGTGACACCGTACGTACCTTTCTTGGGCTTGTTGTCGGGAGGAATTATAACATCGAAACACGTGTACGATCATCATTTTAGGAGCGAGGTGGTAGACACTGAGAGTAGTGAACAAACAGACTAATTCGTAGAGTAGTTGGCTATTTGTTAGTCAATGTTGTTAGCCAATCAAAAGAGCACCATTTTGCTATCCATTTGGATAAACATCATCACTAGACTTGAAAATCTAGTGGTTTTTTTTCGCGCGTGAGTTGAGACAGCAGTAGTTTGTTGAAAAAAAATGTGAAAACGTTGAAACAACACTCTCTATTTTTTAAATACGTGAAAATGTTGAAACGACACTTTCTTTTTTAAATATGTGAAAAATGTGAAACGACACATTCTATTTTTAAAAAAACATGCAAAAATATTGAAATGTCACATTATTAGCATATAAATCGAGTTTGTGGTCTTATTTGATGTATGTTGTAAATTTAGAATTACCGAAATGACATCGAATTTTTGGGGGTTTGGGATTTGGTGTAAATTTGGTGATGTTTTGGCGATTATATTCGCGTTCAACATTGAATGTGTAAAAATTGAGCTCGTAGCCCCACTCTCTATACTACTTATGAGGAAATTATAGTAATTAAATGTATACCCGAGGGACTTTCAAAAATCTTTTCGATGATCATGTAACCGGAACTACACTATATCATTATGAATGGAAAAGGAAAAAAGGAAAGCAATTGCCGTTATTGTCATACTAGAATTAATAGATGATCAAGCAGTCAATAGAAAAGAAAGACGACGACATAAAAAGAAGTGGGTCGGGAAAAAAACGGAAAAGGGCCGTGGTTGTAGTTCTTTGTTTACTCTGTTGATGTGATAATGATGCGAAATATGCAACGCTCTGCTGACTTGTTCATGTAAAGCATTCATCCTAAAATCAACTAAGTAGTAGATATGCACCGAGAACGAGGGATTTATGCGGCACTAGATTCCGAGGGCTGCATTATATCGCATAAATAATAATAATAATAATAGGAGGAATTTATATAGCGCTATTTCCCAAAGGTCCAATAGCGCTTTACATGAATATAAAAACATTACTACAAAAACATTACTACATATACATACACAAATAGATATCACTATATTACATAGATATTAAACCATAAAGGCCTTATTAAAAAGAAATGTTTTCAAAGATTTTTTAAAACTATCTACTGAAGTACAGTTCCGTATTGACAGAGGAAGATCATTCCACAAACTCGGTGCAATCACAGCAAATGATTTAGAGCCGAACGATTTCAAATTAAAACATGGTTTAAATAACAAATTATTTGAAGATGATCTAAGTGTACGGATAGGACTGTAATTTGTTAAAAGATCAAATAAGTACTCTGGAGCTTTGCCATTTTTAACCTTATAAGTGATGAGAATTGAGAATCTTGAAAATAATCCTATATTCAACTGGTAACCAATGAAGTTCTTTCAACAGGGGCGTAATATGATCAAACCTAGCGAAGAAAACCAATCTGGCAGCGGAATTCTGGATGCATTGTAATCTTTTAATTAGATATTTAGGGAGGCCAACAAGTAATGCATTGCAATAGTCCAATCTTGAAATAACGAACGCATGAATAATAGAGATAGCAGCATCAGATGTTAGATATTTACGAATTTTGTAGATATTACGCAGATGAAAAGAAGCAGATTTGCAAACAGCAGTTACTTGAGGAAGAAGAGATAAAGATTCATCGAACAGAACACCGATGTTTCTTGCAATGCTGGAAGAAGAAATACTGTCACTTCCAATCAGAATAGAACCGAATAAAGGTCTTGGTAAATATCTTGATGATATCACCAATACCTCAGTTTTATCTTGATTTAGCTTTAGCTTATTATTCAGCATCCACAAGTCGATTTCCTTGATGCAAGCCTCAAGAATGGACTTACTGTTGGCCAAATCAGACGGACATTTGGTTTGAAATGTAACGTACAGCTGAGTATCATCAGCATAGAAGTGACATCCCACGTTGTTTTTTCTAGCGATGTCTCCAAGTGGTGTAGTATACATAGAGTATAACATCGGACCAAGCACGGAACCTTGTGGAAGTCCTTGCTTTAATATGTGGGAAGCCTAAATACCATTTTTAACTTTTACAAATTGGACACGCTCAGTTAGGTACGACTTAAACCATGCCAAGGCCTTGTCACGTATTCCAAAGCGATGATAAAGTCTTGAAAGCAAAACATCATGGTCTATCGTGTCGAACGCCGCCGATAAATCTAGAAGGACCAAAATAACAGATTTATGATCATCCATTGCTGCCAAAATATCATTATGAACTCTGATGAGGGCAGTCTCAGTGCTGTGAGACTTCCTATAGGCTGATTGAAATTTTTCACATTTAGACCATTGTTAGCAATATAATTGGTAGTTTGGTACGCCACAACTTTCTCAATCGTTTTCGAGAGAAACTGTATATGTTGGAGACAGGGCGAAAGTTCTTAAATACAGTATGATTCGAATTAGGTTTCTTTAACAAAGGTCTAAGCATAGCAACTTTTAGCTGATTGGGCATGGTCGAAGACTCCAAGGACAAGTTGACAATTTTGGTCAATACAGGCAGAAGAATAGGTGAAATTTCTTTTAAGACACTTCCGGGCAGCGGATCTAGGTCACAAGATTTAGCTAGTGAGGTCTGTATAAGGCTACCAAGATCTTCAGAGGATATACTTTCAAAATGGTCAAAACAGCAGTCAGGAAAAGAGGATTCCGGGGGAGATTCACAGCTAGTGACAGTACGTTGATCTAATTTTTGGCGCAGTGTACTAATTTTATCATCAAAAAAGTTCATAAAGTTCTGAGCAAGTTTATCAACCGACGCACAAGGAGGGAACGACTCCACTGGTTCTTTATGGAGTAATTTATTCACTGTTGCAAAAAGTTTCCTGTGATCATTCTGAGCAGAACTAATTAGATGAGAGTAATATTGGGATCTTGTTGAAGATAACAAATTATTAACCAGCTTACATTGTTTGGAAAATCTCGAGCGATCATCAGGATTTTTCGATCTACGCCAGCGGCGTTCCAATTGCCTCCTTTTCCTCTTTTCAACTTTCAGTTCTTCGCTATACCATGGTGCTGCTGGACGGTTAGTTACCCATCGATCAACCAATGGTGCATAAGAATCCAGGGCAGTAGACAATTTATTATTATAAATATCCACCAAATGAGTGACATTATCATCAGGTATAATACTCAAAGAGTTTGAGATAGTTTCTTTAAAGGAAATCATATCGATAGCCTTTATCTTGCGGGAAACAACATGTTTTTTCTCAAATAAAGGCTTCCGTATATTTAAATTACAATTAACATTATAATGGTCGGAAATGGTTAAGTCTTCAACTGAGACAGAACTAACAGAACTTTCATCACCACGGGTTATGATGAGATCTAAGGTATGTCCAGCTATATGGGTGGGTTGTTGCACATGTTGACGTAAATTGAACGATTCCAATAAAAGGAGAAAATTGTTTGCAGCTAGGTCTGATTTAACATTGACATGGAAGTTGAAATCTCCAGCAATTATAAGACCACCAGGTACTGTAAATCCCGACGTTCGAGGTGTTTATCTGACTTATTATTACATTGAGGAGGTTTCCAACAAAGTTTTGTCGATTTTGTCCACCTTGGACAAAGATTTTCCTAGTTTTTTCTTCGTTTCTTATTGCTGCCGTAGGCAGCACACTAATCTTGACTTGGGTTGCTGTGTCTCGTACCCAGACCTCTTCGCGGAACTATGTATAGTCAACGAAATCTCGATTTGTGTAAATTTCTGTCGAGATGTTCAGTTTTATGACGTTTTGTGACGTATAAGTTTTATCACCTTTCGCTGTTCGGAACTTGTCAACGCTGTGAAGTTTGAACGATCTGTTCTGCCTTCTGAGTGAGGAAGTATTCTCTTGTCAAGGTAAGACGACTAAGATAGTTATGTATACTTAATTTTCTTGTTAAACGCTCACAAAACGGAAATATGGCTCAGTGACAGCGAGGTATCTGCGATTTCTTGCCATCACAGCATCACTTGTAACTTGTCATGGGCAAACTGTCAATTTGTTTTGTTTGTGAATACAGTTTTCCTTGTATTTTAGGTGTATATTGGTGTGAGTTCATTGTTTCTCATTCATGCAGAACAATGCACATCCGTGTCCCTCATACACAGCTGTGACATATAAAGCGACAGAATATATTGAACTGCATTTTTATTACAAGAAACAAATTCTGATTAACTTAGTTTATCAACTGTAATATAATGTCAACTTTTTGTGTTCATATTGAGCTGCATTTTTATGCAAGCCTTGTACAGAGAACTACCTGTACAGGCGCGGATTTAGAAGTTAGTCGCATAAATTAGACACTCCATGAACAACCCTATTGGTTATGCTTTTCTTAAGAATAATTCAGAACAACAACCTATCCAATAGGATTGTTATTCACAGGTATTTTGAATTGCAAATTCTAAATCAAATTTATGCGACTAACTTCTAAATCCGCGCCTGCTGTATGTTATACAACTATTTTATCTTTATGTTCAATTGAATTTTTATGCAACTGTCCAATTGCATTTTTATGCAACTGTCCAATTTACATCTGTTTAATATTACACATGTTCATGAACTACTATATTGTGAATAGATGTTGAGAACGGTTACAACACAAGGGAGGTCAACAAGGTTGGGGCAGATGTGAGACATCTGCAAATGTGCCAGGGGCAGATTGTGAGTACCTATGCTCCAGCAAGCTCATTGTGAGCTGGTCTGAGCTCCATATAACCTAAACCATAACCGCATGGGTATGAGGCTGTACTACCTCCACTGCTGCAACTTTGACTTCAATAAGCCCACCACTTATTTTTGCAATTTTGCACAATATCACGACTGCCTTGGATTTCGAGGCAGCACTTCCCTTGCGATAGTAATTTCTAGTCTAATTAGTATTCATAGGGATGTATGGCGCATACATCCCGCGGTACATCAAAGGAAACCGACTCAATGTAATAATAATTCATAATACATACATGATTATCTCATACGGTTACATCATGGATGAACAAGTATATATCGACTGCAGTTCATGACAGTTAACCAAAGCTCTTAATTATATTTCTTATTTGCAGTAAAAGTTAAAGGCGATGAATTTTCTTAATATGTGGATTGAGATGAATAAATTATATTGTAGCTGAATTAAAGAAGTTGAATTAATGGCCAATAAGATTTTGGAATCTACTAGCCGATCCCAGGGCCATTTTCGCCGACCATTTTCGCGGCCATCCCGTATTAAACGGCCAGCAACCAATTCCCCAAGAGTGGCTACAGGTTCAACTGTATTAACAAAACGAAGCAGAACGAACGCACACATCACACAATTGAAATTGAATCGCCTGACAAGTTTATGTTTTTTTTTCAAATTCCTTTGAGAAAGTGTAGATCAGTGATATCAAAATTCGTGCCCATTCCACGTTCGGTAATTCCGTAATATCTATCGACAATTAGATAGCAAGTAGTGTAGCCAATCAGGTTGTCGGTGCATTTGTACTAGACTACTTGTTTCACCCCACGTGACCCTGACGTCATGCCTTACTGTGATTGGTCGGTTTGCGTTTCAGGGAAAAACAAAACATAAACAATAACGGAGTGGATGTCAATCAAGCGCATACGTTTTCCCCTCAAACGCTAACCGATCGACTAATCACAGTAAGGCAGACGTCGACAGTGTCACGATATCAACTTTGCCTTTGATATTGATCTCGATTTATACTTGAAGTACTTGAGCATAATTAGGCGTAAGGGCCGGGGCTGCAGCCCCCCAGTTGTCCGAAAATTAGCTCTACTCGCTGCGTCGGGCAAAAATCGTCATTCGGGCAAAAAGGGTCCTGTCTTAATTATTCTAATATTTCTCATTGAGGTAAATTTGGGATTTCATGCATTGTACGTTGTTCTTCATTTAGCAATTAATGGTCAATGGCATGGCCAGGCCATCCAAACGTTATCTCGTATATTCAACTTGAAGTATATCTAATACATTTGGTTTTGTGGCTAGTTGCCTTTCCTTCCTTCTCTTCTGCCATCGTGCGACACATTCCCCATGCGCGGGAGAGATATCCACGCGGTCTAAATGTGGAAAATCTGTGTTACTTTAACGGTAATTAAATACTTCGAATCCCACACACTGTCGCGGCTGAAAATACGAGAAACTCAACAATTCAAACACCCCGCTCACCTCTCTAATGTATATGTTTCTAATGCATATAACGAAAAATGTGCATGCATTTAACAGATATATAATATTGCTTAGGCATAACGATGGTAATTCGTGTTCTTCAGTATGCATTAAATGGATTAATATTGCAATATGACGTCATCATTTATTCGGGCACGTTATGCTCAGCCCCCCCCCCCCCCCCCCCCCCCCCCGCACACACAAAATTTTACATGTACGCCGATGAACTTGAGCTTCCTCGCCGCTAGTCAGTCTTAACATCTTGATGTACTGTAATTTATCTTATGAAGTACATGGCGAATAAAATATTGTTATTGTTATTAACACACGACCTTTTCACCAGTGATGAAAATTTGTTAATTGATATAAAACACGAGCGATCGTTAATACGTGTCAACAAGACTTGATTGTCAAATATGCGCCACTTGATATATTGTCACATTTGGAGTAGCGCATAAAGTGAATCAACCTGATACAAAATAATTGAAAAATATTTCTTTCTGTATTCAAGTGCATCTGAAATTTAGATATGTATTGTAAGTATACTACCATTAAGCTTGTGTTACACGCTGCAATTTTTGCTGCAACTTGTGCCGCGAAAAATAATATGCTGAAGCACAAGTCACAAGCACACACAACCACAAGCCGCGGCACAAGTCGCATGAGAGGGTGTTAAAAATTTTCAGACAACGGTTTTGGGCCGTTCGCGGGAATTTTGGCGGACGAATCGGAGACGGAGGCTTTGTTCATTCTTCTCTTGTTGGAGTTGCAAACAGTGGCGTAGCCGAGGGGGGAGTCTAAATCCGGGGAGTGATTTGAGGGGGGTATATGTTCTGAGCAAAAAGGCAAATCCAATTATAAAATTGCAAAAACATATCGATGAGCTGATAATTCGCGTGAACTGCGGCATAGACGGAAATTTAATTTATAGCAAGGGCATCCGACTGACTGTCAATGACATCGACTGTCAAAAAATTCAAAATGTGTTGTGTCAATGTTCTAGAGCCATGTGAATGAGTCATGAATATTATGCAATTATGTAAAATGGCGGAAGTTCCTGCTCCTCCAGATCTTTCGACTTATGAATATCAGATTCACATTGCGTTGAGGAGTCACCCAAAACAAGAGAAACAAAATTTCCTGAATAGAAAAATTAATTGATTAAAATATTCTGTACTCATTAAAAGGGCCCCTATGATTCTAAGAAATGTTTCGATTAGCCACTCCCGAAGCCATGCCCCTGGCTACGCCACTGGTTGCAAAATGATAAATTAAAAGTTCACAGAAACCGTAAGGCTTTGGCTTGTAAGACGTGGAAACAGAGCTGTTTTCATTAAACTCACAACACATTCATGATTCATCTCTTATGTCACTTCTTTCTTTCATTCATCCTTCGATCAGTGCCGCATTAACCTCTGGTGAGGCCCTGGGCACTACAAAAATGTTGGAGGAGGGAATTTTTTTGAAATTGATGTATCCGAAATGGCATTTCGTCTATTCTGACAACACTTTTCAGCAAAATCTTAAAAGTTTTAAAACATGTTTTCAATGGCACATTTTATTATATTTAACATATAAATTTTGTCCAAATTAGACTTTAATATATTAATTTATTATTATATTAATTTGTTATTAAACTAAATTTAAGATGGACTGTAAGGTCGACGCTCGTCGCTTGCAATAATTAAAAACAAAGGACCGCGCATTTCCCCGTCAAGGACAAAAGGAATACGTTCTTATGTTGTTACGAGTTGATCCTGGGGGCAAGCTTCCCCAGAAAATTTTGAATTTTTAGACGGGCAGGCGGCCATTTTAGGCTATTTCCTATTCTAACTTTAATATAAAACATGCGTTACGAAAACAGTGATTTTGAACATTCTGAAAACAGTGACTATTCTCATCCTCGCGTCTGTTCAGTTCAGTTAATATGTAATTTACAGAAAAATCAATATAGAATTTTAGTATAAATACACGTGAGGTGATTAATAGAATTATTTTGGGTATTATTTAGGTAAATATTTGTTTGAATTTATACTGAATGACTTATGACTGTTGATTATTTTTTGGGCCCCTAAAAATTTCGTGCGATTCCATAATCTTATTGGCCAGTTCCAAAACTTCATTAATTCAGCTACAGTATATTTTATTCATCTCAATCCATATGTTAAGAAAATTCATCGCCTTTAACTTTTACTGCAAATGGGAAATCTAAGGGCTTTGGTTAATTGTCAAGAACTGCATTCGATATATATTTGTTCGTCCATGATAGTTTATATGAGATAATCATGGATGTATTATGAATTAGTTGGTTTTAGGATGAATGCTTTACATGAACAAGTCTACAGAGCATTGCATATTTCTCATCATTATCACATCAACAGAGTAAACAAAGACAAATGACCTAAATTATCATAAATTATATCAAAAGTAGGATTGGATACTGAGAGATACACGCCAGCGCAGACACCGTATTACGTATATCGTTCACTAGTTCCATTTAAGTTGTATCTTTTCAAGGACTTAAGCCAATTGAGGGAGTATGGAGGAAAGACTTTTGGCACAGGAGTTACCAACCAGTGTATATGCTTATACACTGATGTTGGGTATTTTGATTGTGCTGTGATACTCATGCTGCAAATGATATCGTGGATTACAGGAGCTAGTTCTTCACATAACTCTCTTCAACAGCCAAGCAGGGATCTTATCGGAACCAGTAGCATTTCTAGGGTTTAATCAGTCTCAGTATGGCCTTGACTTGACCTACTGAAGGTCTGCAGGGAGGAACACGTCACGCAAAAGAGCGGCTACATCAGCAAGAGCAGGGACCGCTGTTGGCGAGATCTTCCTCTAAACGATTTAGACGGGTGGTTGCTATGTGCGTATTAACATAGGCTATAACTCCTCGGTCGGTCACGATGATATAAGTTGAAGTTAGCGCCAATCGCAACAGCTGAGTCTGGAATATTAGCATTTAGCCAGGACTCGGTAATCATATCCAGAGAAGGGTTATTCACAGTAACGATGCCAGAGAGTTCAACCATCTTGTTAATAATAATAATAATAACTTTATTTCTTAAAAATGCGCATTTAAAAATGTTCTCAATGCTCATTACATGAATTAATTAAAGGAAAATTTCGAGTGTTGGAATACATACATTTTAAGACCAATCCCGGCATTACCACCACCATATATACAGAACTCGTGACTAGGCTCTCGGCAACGGCTTCCGTAGCTCAGTGACAGTGGTCAGAGCACTGCACTAGCATTTGAGGGTCGCGGGTTCAATTCCCAGACGGAAGGCCTTAAAGTTGCATTTTTCGCAACTGGTCCCGGTTTGGTCTTAAAATGTATGTATTCCAACACTCAACTTCACCATAAAATCCTTTCAATAATATATATATATATATATATATATATATATATATATATATATATATATATATATATATATATATATATATATATATATATATATATATATATATATATATAATATATATATATATATATATAGGTTCCTTGACAGAATTATATATATATATATATATATATGTTCTAAGGATTTATGGTCAAGGAAAATTTCGAGTGTATGAATATATACATTTTAAGACCAAACCGGGACCAGTTGCGAAAAATGCAACTTCAAGGCCTTCCGGCTGGCCCGCGCTATAGGATAGCAAAGGCGATTAACGTCAAATTAATTAAACGCAAAGGAAATTAACACATAGTGTCGTGTCAGTGCCAAATTAAATCACGAATGATTATGAGTCTGCAACTCTAAAATCACAAGTTTCCGTAGCCTGATAAATAACTTTAAATACGCGTTTTATTCCCATATCCGCGTTAATTAGTTAAAAGCCTCATTATATCCGCGTTTTAGCCTCGTATCTGCGTTTTATCCTCAGATACATATGGAGGATAAAACGCGGATTCACAAGTTTCCGTAGCCTCATGATAATAGCTTTAAATACGGCTTCCAATGCGGTAGACAATGGGATGGGATAAGGAATGCGGTAGAGGGTAATAGCATAAGGAAAACCGCTGAAATTCGGAACAGCGGTTTTCCTTATCTCATTATTACCCTCTCTATGAGGGCCCGATTACGGAGCGTCTGCACGAAGGCTACCCGGCCTCTACCGCATTGGAAGCCTCTGTGCGTTGCGTGGATTTAAAAAATGCTGGGGGGAAAGTTGCTAAAAGTGGGCATGGCACAGCCTAGTTCCCAAGGTCGGCTTGGGTACATGGCACACACGCCCTGAACATAGAATTTAGGTCATCTTCTAACACTAATTATGGTCTGCGAGGGACAGATACAGTAATAAGCAAAAAATAAACTATAGTATGTGAGGTTAGATCAGAGTTACTAATATCAGAAGTCTAGATCGCGGATTGGCGATACTACATGATCGGTATTTCACTAATAAGGTGATAGTTGCCTCATATTAAATTTTGGAATCCATTTTGAATTTTCATTGTTCAGTTTCCATGATATGAATGAGAATAATATTATTTTAGTATTTTACATTCGAGTGGCCCAAGCTAGATAAATATTGGTGTTAAACTTAAACATGTCTTTGTAAGTGTAGTAGTGTATAGCGGTGTTGCCAAGGTAACGCATGCTCATGAGCAACACGGTTGTCAGCTTGTTTGTGCCCCACGATCTCTCTCCTCCATTACGTACGCCCCCATAAATCACTTGTTTATTTCGGAAATAGATGTGTTCCACCAATAGATGTGCAATTCATTTCCTCACATTGAGGAGTTGATTAACGAAGTTCATTGAATAGTTTCCTGCTTTGTATTGAGTTGATTTGTTTTTTGACACAACGAGCCAATCATGGCATTTAATAATGTGTCATCAACCCAAACTAACCAACGCAAAGCATCCTGTATGCACATATGAGCAGGAAGTTATTAAAGCAGGAACCTTCGCCAACCAACTCATCAATGTGAAATAAACTGATCAGAGGAAAACATCTATTGCCATTTGCCTTGACGACAGCCGGACATTTAGTTGTTCTTGTTGCCGCTTTTTTGTTGCTATATTTGTGTTATGTGTTTATATACAACTCATAATTGAAAGAGCTGCTAAAGACACTTGTTATAATCAAAATATAGAATCTGTAATGTACTAATGATATAAATAAGTCGTTTTCAAGCAGTTCGAGTGCTTCGTTTTCGAGTGCTTCGTTTTCGAGTGCTTCGTTTTCGAGTGCTTCGTTTTCGAGTGCTTCGTTTTCGAGTGCTTCGTTTTCGAGTGCTTCGTTTTCGAGTGCTTCGTTTTCGAGTGCTTCGTTTTCGAGTGCTTCGTTTTCGAGTGCTTCGTTTTCGAGTGCTTCGTTTTCGAGTGCTTCGTTTTCGAGTGCTTCGTTTTCGAGTGCTTCGTTTTCGAGTGCTTCGTTTTCGAGTGCTTCGTTTTCGAGTTCTTCGTTTTTCGAGTGCTTCGTTTTCGAGTGCTTCGTTTTCGAGTGCTTCGTTTTCGAGTGCTTCGTTTTCGAGTGCTTCGTTTTCGAGTGCTTCGTTTTCGAGTGCTTCGTTTTCGAGTGCTTCGTTTTCGAGTGCTTCGTTTTCGAGTGCTTCGTTTTCGAGTGCTTCGTTTTCGACACTACCGTCCCAGAGAGAACAAAAACAGCAAACAAATTAATGAGGTAAGATATTGGGGTTACTTGGATTAATGCAATTCAAACGAAACAATTGGTCCACTGCCTAAATCTAAGCCAAAACTATAATCCTTTCGACATTTTTTAACAATGTTACATCAGCTGTTTTAATATTGGACAAGAAAAGTTCTGTTAATTTATAAAACTCGGAACGTTTTACTTTTGTCTCTCTGGTTACTGTAATTCTGTAAGTGTAAGCAAAATATATGACTGGTCGCTGGCCAATATTTGTTTATTGTGATCGAAACTAGATGTAAACCAATCTATAGCATCTGGTTGGTCAGTTCACTGCCCAATTAGCAACGCGATAGAAGCGGGAAAGACCGAGTGGAAGGAAGGAAGGAAGAGTAGAGTAGAGTAGAGAAGAGAAGAGAAGAGAAGAGAAGAGCATAGGCGTACGAGACGGGGGGGGGGGGGGGGGGGGTTGCAGCTCCCCCAGTTGTCCGAAAATTAGCTCTATTCGGGCAAAAATGGTCTTGTCATTCGGGCATTCATTGTTGCTCATCGTTCAGCAATGGTTAAAAGTGGCATATAGTCAGACCTTGGTTCGGGCGTTGTCTAAACGTAATCTTGTATATTCAACTTGAATATACCTAATACATTTGGTTTGCTTTTCCTTCCTTCTCTTCTGCCGTCGTGCAACGCATTCTCTTTGCGTTTCAGGAGAGATATCCACGCGGTCTAAATTTGGAAAATCTGTGTTACTTTAACGGTAATTAAATACTTCGATCAAATTGCAGGAAATACACTTTCAGGGAATCAAAAATTTTCTCGGGGGAGCATGTCTCCAATGCATGTTCATATACATTAATGAAAAACGTGTAATAATGCTTAGGCTAAAGTAAAACGATGTATGGCAATTCGAGTTCTTTAGTAATATTGACACCCCTACAAAATTTTGCCCGTACGCCTATGGAGAAGAGAAGAGAAGAGAAGAGACGAGACGAGAAGAGAAATAGCAGCATCCAAACGTTCCGTGTTGGACGCCATCTTTCCAGGTGAAAAGTGAAAAGGACAAAGGTCTATAAACGACCATTGATTTCCAAATAAAGTATTTGACAAAACACCTTATTGCAAAACTATCAACTTGCTCTTGAGTTCTTGTGGTATCAATGGTAGGTTTTTGTACAACAATTATATGCCGCAAAATCGTCAGATGTAGCACGACGGTATCAGAACAGCCAGAAATAACGTAGTTTATAAATTTATAGTGGCGTAGGATGATAGTTTACAGCAAAACCATGCGCACCTGTGTGTCAAAGGCCACTGTTTATCCACAGATTTAATTTAATTCCGATCTTCTTTTCTTTCGACACGTCTTTTCCACTGTAATTTAATTTGTTGTCTTTAATTCTTCACCAATCATATACTAATCCCTGCGGAAGACTTACGCCTATTTGAACTTTATTATGAACGTCATTATGAATTTTACATTTTTAAAACATGTCATCTTAAGCTTACTAGTGTGGTTTTAAAAAGACACTACAAATAGTTATTGACGGAACAAAGATGAAATGAAACAAAGCAAACAACAGCATTATAAGAGACTCAGAAGTAGAAGCGTCAAAATGGTAACATAGAATGCGGTCGCGCAAAGACGCAATCTTAAACCGGAAAAGGTGAGGTAATTTAAATATGAAAGGTGACCCCTGATTGGTTGATTATTTTTATTGTTCGAGGAGGTAAATGAATATGGCTTTCTCGTCCTTCTGGTTAATAGCATGTTGATTGTACGAGACAATAAACCTGAAAAGTGACATGTTATGTAAGTTTCTATGAGTCCAGAAGCGTCTTCTTCGTTGTAAATTCACTACAATCTATCTAGAGCTGTTGGAATGTGATATATTGTTTGGGAAATTTCTCTGTTTTGTCAAACCACGGGTCAAACCTGCGGGCAGCGGTGAGTAGAACGTTTAAATATTCTTCGTTGTTAGCATAGTTTATTTCCGCTTTGTTGTAAATATTCCTTGACGCTGATGTTATTGGATTCAAAGTTTATTTACGATAAGGTCGAGTGTGGTTTGTGATAGCATATAGCATCAATCCGTCGGTGAATTTTGGTTTCAAAAGATAATAAAACGCAACGAATTAAGCCGAAAACCAAATATTTATTATAACCATGCCAAGCCAAGGAAGCAATTATTATCTGCATTTGCGATAGAACCATATTTTTTTGTAGAAATATGAGAGAATAGAATAGTATAGTAAAAGGTAACTTAAAGCTTTATTTGAAGGCTTAAATATTATTCTAACTTGTGGGGGAATCCATTGTGACACACACGAAGCGTCTCCTTAAGAAAACATAAAATTCGCAACACAGGATCGTCAAAGAACTAACATTCAATTAACATTCAGTCAAATTTTGTCGCCTTCCTTGTTAAATGACGCGCTAGTGATGACTATATTGCTCTAAACATTGTTGCCCATCGGCATCGCTCTTTAACTTGTAATCTCAACAGATACATGTATGTGGTGATTTGCCAATAGGCAATAATAAAAAAATAATTATTGGAGCGGCGTGCTTTAGCAAATTATTATGTTTTGTTGTCGTTTTTTAGAAAAATATATTATATGAACTATTATGATTTAAGAAAGTTAACTTATTTCAGCACTCGGATCTTGATAAATTTGAAATTGTCCCTTTCCCTTCATCGACATCGTTGCTGGTTAGCCCCAAATATAAAATTTCTCTGATAAACTTGCCGTACATTGAACGACAAATTAGTCTCTCGACGAACAGATGTGTTTAATCAACCTATATGTTTCATCTGTAAACGATTTGTGCTCTCTTGTGAACTATTGGATAAGCCTCTGTCGTTAGAAACGGCTGATCATTTGCTTTTATCGTTCAACCGACCAAAGCTGCCAAATTGACTGCATAAAACATCGCAAGCGTTTGTTGTATACAATAAAACTTCAAGTGTTCGTATTAATTATTCTGTGACAGACAAGCACATCTTATTTGCGAAGAAGAGTAACTGAGTAAGGAGTTAATTTCATGATTGAAATGCGTGTGTCCCTAAAGAAATAGTGGCGCCAGTCGGTAACTGTTTCTTTAAACTTTGCCTCCAGCTGATGTTCACAAAACTACAAAAGGAGGGCCACTAGACCCGATGCTGTGACCAATACATAGTCACAATAATCTGAAAACATCGATAAAATAGGTAAATAGATTTTCAATCTGTAGCGCTGCAGGCTATTTTTTAAATTGTCCAGACAATGACAAAATACGTCCTTCAACACTGACCAACAATATCTCCATGTTTAATGTAAAGTAGGCATGGATTAAGTGATTATTCAATTTCTCTGGGAGCATTAAATCTGAGTCACGATAATAGGAAAACTGATCTTTGGGAAGCTCTCCAAAGTAAATACTGTAATACAGTATAGTGTTGCCTTGTATGACGCGCTGTGCCCTGTAGGGGCTTGGGAATTTAATTTCTCTTTTCTTTGCCATATATTGGCAATAATGTGTTGCCAAGATAATCATGAGCTTACAGTAAAGATTAATTGTTTTTGTCTTGTTTGACATAAACAATTTTCTGTCAGAATTTAACAAACCCTAATCATTTAGCCTAAAGGACTCTGAGTCTCTGTCCTTGTCAAATATTTATGGATTGTATTGATCTTCAGCTTGTATTACACCAATTTTTGCTGCAACTTGTGCTGCGAAAAAAAGTTGCATGGTGAAAAAAAGTTGTGCCACACAAGTTACATGAAAGGGTGTTACACGTATGAAATATCATGCCACTTGTCGAAATTTGTTGTAGAAAGTAGAACCAAGTTCTACTTTTTATGCAACATGCAACATCGCTAAAACACATCATGCAACTCACAACATTTTTTGTGGTACAAGTCGCAGCAAAAATTGCAGCATGTAACACAAGTTTTATCCTCCCCAATTAAACAATGTCTAATGCTAATAAAACTACAGTACCTTACTACATGTTGTATACTGAGCTTTAAAACAAGAACAATATACCTGTAACTGAAAAATATTGGTAAATGGTTATAAAAGGATATGGTGACTTCCTGGCTTGGTCGATGGAAGTATTGATTGATAGTGCCAGGCTCCCAGCTACTGTAGGTTTTTAAATGGGCAGTGACTCATTGACCACCACCAATATTGGCTTGGCATCTCAGGGATCATGAAATGCATTGCATGTTTCTCAGACAGCCATTTTACGGGCCATGATAATGGCGAAGTTAATCATCAGTGAAAATTTGCATAAAGGCAAATACTATACCATACTATATATAAACTACAGAGTGTTTGAACATCAACAGGTAACATTACAATGCCAACTGATTCTTGTGATGGTGATCTATAAACCAGTGATCCATAATATATGTTCTGTAGTTAAATCTGTATCTGATTCTGTTTCAGACATTCTAAAAAAAATCTAGAAGCTATTTGTTTGAATAGCAATACTGAGCAGGCAATATAATGTAAACCAAAAGTGCACAATGTGCAGAGCTGTAGCCACTGGTACGGTTGGTCCGGTTTTAACCTTACTGACTTTCCGGAGCAGTGAAATTTTTTAAAGTTTTTGCCTGAATATTATAGTTAGTGTAAGTTTAGGCCTAGTATAAGAGTTAATACTAATTATTAAGGTTGTAGGTTATATTTCACTGTTTGCCTGTTTTTAATTTATGCTGAAATATGATTAAAATATAAAGATTAAAATATAAAGCAAGGATGAGCCGATCGAGAAAAATCCAATTTACTGATCCAATAAGTTCCGATACGATTTACGAGCTGATCCGCCGATTTATCGGTGGTTACCGATATTGGTCACCAGAAATTATTAACAGTTGAATTTGGGGCCAAACTTCACTTTGAACGCATTGAACAAGTCATGGTACGCGTTACCAACCGCAAGCAGACTAAAACCGTCACGGTTCGAAAGGGCAGATGTGTCAATGCTGGGGTGACTGTTTGAGACTACATTCGTTCACATGTCTCTGGCTTTTAAAATGCGTTCAACTACAATCGCGTAAATTTATAAAGAAAAACAAACAATATTCTAAATTTTCCAGAATGAAAATAGACTTGCAACGTTCTAGTTCCAGAAGATATTAAATTTGACAGTTTCATTGTGGAAGAGTATCTGTGTTATAAACAAGTTGGCATTTTTCTTGACAAACAAAAGGAAATATCACAAGTAGAAAAGCGAGAATGATATTTATCCGGACTGCCGATATATGTATGTTGACGCGATCGGCCAATAACCGATCAGCCTGAATGTTGCCGATTATCGGCTTCTACCGATTAATTTCCGATTATCGGCTCATCCCTAATATAAAGCGATTAAAATATAAAGCTGTTTACATGTTAAAGCATAATTTTTATATTGATTTTAAAGGGAAATTTAAAGAATAACTAAAAATCACTTTCCATTGTCATCATGTACAGTACAATGATGAAATAGACTATAAAATTATGGTTAAAAGTTAAAACTTGGTTAAAACTTCCATCAAAATGCCCCCCAGACCCCCAGATGCATGCCCGGTGAGCATACCCCTGGACCAAACTAGAGGTTTCTCCTGCCTTCAGCACTCAACACCCAACCGGACCACTTCTAAATTGGTGGATATGGCCCTGATGTGTCATATGCCTGAGACTCGCTCTTTAAATTTTAAGTAATAGTCCTACAGTACTTGCAGATACAATACTTTTATTTATGAAAACCCTTGTGAATAGAATTTTAACTGTACGTGCATGTACTGTACATGTAGATCTATTGATACTGTAACAGCAATTCACCTTAGGTTATATAATATCAGCTACTGTACTGTATATAAATATTGATGTAATGTACTGTAAGTGGAAAATATACTGTGGGTTTCATTTGTATTTGTGGTCAGTCCACAGGAAGTCTGTTTTCAACAAGATAAACAGCTGCTATTGTACAACAAGTGTAAGTGTACAGTATACATGGTGCATGATAGCAGAGTACAGAGCACACAAGGAATTGGTGCTAGAGGGGGCCCACTACCACCTGTTGGGGAATCCAGCCCCGCTGTTGGGGTATGAATTAGTTGCCTTTTCCATTTTTTTCTGTTTATGGACAGGATTCCCTTATTCCCATATGGTTTACAGATTTAAGTGTCGAAGCTGTGGAGCATTGTATATACTAATACAGTAGGACATCATATCTCTGTGAAGGATTTACGTTCCTTTTATAATATTTATTTATAGTTGAATAACAGTTTACAAAACAGCTCTCTCTCTCTCTCTGAGCGAACACACCAAACACTATCTTGCCCAGTCCTAATCCCGCGCACATGCTTATAATGAACAAACGATTTTACGATTTTAGTGTTATTTCTTCCTGGTAATTGTTTAGGCTTTTTAATTACATGTATAACAACCTACTTTAATGCCTCTTCACTTGTTTTCTTAGTCTTGTTTATAATCTCCACCTTTACCTATACCTATATATTGTACATGTACCTGTATTATCTTTCACTTGTTATCATATATATTGATTACCACTTTTATGTTGTTTGAAACCTGTAATATTTATATTTAGTTCTTTCTTTTGATTGGTCTATACACTGTATGCATGACATGTGATTAGAATTTCCATTTGTAACTAGCAGTACAGTACGTGTATAGCTTTTATTTGTGTTTTGTGCTGGAAAAAAGTTTCTTGCACAGAAGGTGTGTGGAAATTAAATGTTTTTTCTTCCTTGTCTTTAAATTGTTAACATTGCATTGCTGTAGGTGTAAGGATGCTATGGATTCTTGTGTCATTGAGTTGCATTTATTTACTGGTAAATGTCCATGCTCAGGGTAAAGGTATGTAACAAAATATAACAGTTTGTACAGTGTGTAAAATAGTAAATACTTAATGAAAGTACAAGAGACTATTTGTTGGTATTATAAAAAAAGTATAAAAGTGTAACAAGTAAAAACATATATTGCATCATATACTGTACATAAGCGTTTAGCCTGAAACATTTTACTTCACTGTCATCTAGCCTCTTTACAGTATATGCTAACTACCGGTAGTGGGAAATACTTGTATTACAATTTCACCTCTGGCTGAATCAATTGTTGCCTTCTCACCTACAGTACATGTATACTTTAGCAGACAACAATTTGTTTGTTGCTGTCAACCAATCAAATCAAATGTGCTTTGTGTTAGGGAAAATAGAGCTACCTGTACATACAGTATATACATGTACATGATGTATAGCAACAATACACTATACTGTATGCACTGTTTTCTGTTAACAATTGTATTTTACTGTATATGTACAGTACATGTACTTCTATTATTCTCATTTTTTTATGTAATTGGTGAAGTGGTGCACACAATAATTGAAAATTGTATTTGCGGCCACAAGAATAATTCAGAAAATCTACGCCATCCTTCCTATTTCAAGTGGTTATGATAACCACAAACGGCAAGAGAACCGTCTCATGTTTATAAACTTAGCACCACTGCTGTACATCCCCATGGCCTTAACAAACATTTTTCTTTTATTTAATTTTCTACAAATTTCTTTGTTATTTTAGTGTGCAAGGAACTTTATTAGTACATGTAGTTCATAATGCACTTCATTCTTTTTCAAGTTTTTGTTTCTTACCACTTACTATCCCATAGTCACCTTGAGTATTGGACTTGTCTTTGCACCCTTGACTAGTTCTTCCTCCCCCTCAGTCTATTTGCTGATCAACTGTAAAAATAGCAAATGATTTAACATTTTAGCACCTCATTAATAATTAGTTTTTTATATTCCATGACTTTTTACTTATGACACCCTTTTGGCATATATATACAGGCGTGTAGGAACTGTAGCGGCTTTAGCTGCTACACTTTTTACACGACCTTACCATTCTCCGCCTTTATTTACCAAATTTATAATTTAATATTTTTAAACTTCTGGGTTTTTTGACTTTGGGCGTTAGCACAAGCGCCATTTGTTCAACGGTTTTAAGATAGACCGTTCCTCACAGATGTTTTAGTTTGGCTGTTTGGCCTGGGTTATTGAATCTGATGGTTACTGCTTCTCTGAAAATGCAGGAAATCTCGTTTCAGAGCCTTAGAAAATCAAAAAATTACAAAAAATGCAACTTAGAGGCCTTCCGGCTGGAATTGAACCCGCGACCCTGCGATGCTAGTGCAGTGCTCTGACCACTGAGCTACGGAAGCCATTGCCGAGAGCCTAGTCACGAGTTCTGTATATATAGTGGTGGTAATGCCGGGATAAGATTCTGGGTATATTATAGGTAATATTTGGCATTTCACTCGATTAAACTACAGGTTCTAAGGATTTATGGATTTATCGTGACTAGGATTTATTATTTATGGATTTATCGTGACTAGGCTCTCGGCAACGGCTTCCGAAGCTCAGTGGTCAGCACTGCACTAGCATCGCAGGGTTGCGGGTTCAATTCCAGCCTCTAAGTTGTATTTTTCGCAACTGGTCCCGGTTTGGTCTTAAAATGTATATATTCCAACACTCGAAATTTTCCTTCACCATAAATCCTTAGAACCTGTAATTTAATCGAGTGAAATGCCAAATATTACTTGTAATATACCCAGAATCTTATCCCGGCATTACCACCACTATATATACAGAACTAGTGACTAGGCTCTCGGCAACGGCTTCCGTAGCTTAGTGGTCAGAGCACTGCACTAGCATCGCAGGGTCGCTGGTTCAATTCCAGCCGGAAGGCCTCTAAGTTACATTTTTGGCAAATGGTATTCCAACACTCGAAATTTTCCTTCACCATAAATCCTTAGAACCTGTAATTTAATCGAGTGAAATATATAATATATAATATATATATATATATATATATATATATATATATATATATATATATATATATATATATATATATATATATATATGTATGTATGTATGTATGTATGTATGTATGTATATATATATATATATATATATATATATATATATATATATATATATATATATATATATATATATATATATATATATATATATATATATATATATATATATATATTTCACTATATACAGTACAGTAAATATATATGTACAGTATATTCTGTACTGTATGTACAATACAGTACATTCCAGTATACCTTGGAATCTGTCTATATTGATCACAGACTCATCTCAATTTTTAGCACCTATAATCGTCAAACCCCCCCAAAGTGTTATTGCAGCAAAGGGAGGCACTACTGATCTGATATGTCAAGCAACAGGGTCTCCCACTCTTCATTACGAGTGGTTCCACAATGGCAAAAGTATCCAAAGTACTAGTCGACGTAGCATTACTAAAGTTGGCAACTTGTATTTTTCACGTGTTTTGCACAAACGGAATAAAGTTTCAGACACTGGAAGTTATTATTGCATTGTTTCTAATGCCTATGGCCAAGATCAAAGTAAACCTGTTAATCTTACCCTGGGATGTAAGTATGCATGCCTGTGCTATATTTGTTGTTTTTTTAATTTATAATAATCGTACAACGTTGCGTATTAAACGTCTTACAACGTAGCGTAGCGTCTTACAACGTAGCGTAACGTCTTACAACGTAGCGTAGCGTCTTACAACGTAGCGTAACGTCTTACAACGTAGCGTAGCGTCTTACAACGTAGCGTAACGTCTTACAACGTAGCGTAACGTCTTACAACGTAGCGTAACGTCTTACAACGTAGCGTAGCGTCTTACAACGTAGCGTAACGTCTTACAACGTAGCTTAGCGTCTTACAATGCATCGTAAGGTCTTACAACGTGTAGAGTAACATCATTAAGTCTAGTAATTGATGTTTACGTCACTTAAAATCAGCTTCGCAATTCTCAGAAAAATCACTTTGCAGATTTTCGAAATTTTAAAAATCGCTTCGCAATTTGCGATTTGTTAATTAGGAGCTTGTATTACACACCTGATTGGCTGCTGGCTAAGCATACATACAGCACACACCTGATTGGCTGCTGGCTAAGCATACATACAGTACTGTACAGTACAGTACATGTAGTGATGTTACAGTAAGTAAGTTTGTGCTCAACTTAATGTTATCCCAGGCCCTACCAACAGTATGTCCAACACAATTTTTCATCACAGTGACCCTTTAATGTGAGAAGTCTCTCGTCATCTTATCTTTTTTTAAACAAATATTTTACCTTTGACTGCCCTTTGACGTTCCAATGTGATGTTTAAAGTTTTAAATGCCCTAGGGTCCGGTTCGTACTCTATGTCAAACTTCTTTTGTGCTGAATAAAATGCTAAATTAAATATATTTGATGTGGTCATGTGGATACCTTCGTCAAACCTTTGTGTTCTTAATTCAAACATTAGATTCCATACATAAGAAGTTCGACCTATGAACCCGGCTTAATGGCAATTTCGAGTTTATTATCCAATTACTCTATACAGTCTAGACTAAAATAGAAAATAATCTGTATGCCTAAAGTACACTACTAGTGTAGCACATAGTTTTCTTATGCTGCTTTATATATTAGATTATTAAATGTTTCCTAAACAAACCATTGACGTGATGACGTCGTACCAAACACATTTTCGTAGCCCTGGGAACAAGGTTGCGCAGCCAAATGAGATATCCTGTAATACAGTTGAGTCTGTTACAGGATCTCATTTGGCTGTTCAAATCAGTATTAGTGATTACTACCACCAGAATCCTTTTTGGTATAACTTTTTGTGTTGTTAATAAGTGGAGCAATTGTGTTCTGTTTCCCAGAGGGAGTTTAACATTAACATGAGAAAGGAAATCTCGCAAGGAGTTGTGGTAGTGGTAGTCACCAATAGATTTGTACGTCATAATGGGTATGGCCTATTTGGATCAATATTAACCTGTTTGGAATGCTTTGAACCAATTCAACGTATCTCAGAATAGAATTTCCATCACGAGGTTTTTGACATTATTACAGGCGGACGATGCAGCCCATATAGGTCTGCAACAACTGAGGAGCCAATATATAAGATTCTTTGAAAAATTCCACAAAATAGACAGTGGTGAATTGATTGCAGGCTTCTATTGGAAACATTGAGGTTTAAGTTTGTGCTGAGCGACAATTGTAGACGTTCTAACATGATATCTTTGGTAAAAGCAGTTAAAAATAATCACGGTAGTGATGTCACTGTCTACACATGTAAATATTAATGGTTCTGGTTACAAACCGGCGTCATCGCATTATTGTGGGAAGTATTCAAAAACTCTTTATTTCCGAAGGGTGATCCAACGCTTGTTGGAATGTCGGTACTTTGGAGTTGATCAATATGAAATGAAATGTTTTAGTACTTTGCGTCTTTGTTAAAATACACTGTAACGCACGTCATGTAATCAGAGTGGTTATCCAAATGACAAAAACATTCGCTCAACACCTACAGTACAACTATCTACTGTATGTGTCAAATTAAGAATCTGCTGTTGGGAATGTCTAATTATTTTTAACACAACGTACATTTTCCTAAGCTGAAATAACATTCAAATAAAGTGCATTCATGTAGCTACTCGTCACCACTCACCACATCAGCATGCAATATCGTCCCCATAAACGGTAAGACTTTGTGCGGAATGCTTAAAGCGCAAGTCTTTGAAAGATAAGTCTTTGAAGTGCGCCGGATCTTCCGGATCTTTGTTTTTAGTCATTGAAATTTTAGTCTTATTTCTCTAATTGTCTTTTAATTAAAGTCCTCAAAATTTTAAACGTTCGTCAATTTGCTTTTAACCTTACTGTGGCTTTTGTAACCAAAATATCGGTCGGATGGTGTACAAAGCCTATTTTGGCCTTGCGTCGAATTATTCTTTCTCTGAACAATTTAAATTATGCCACTCCACTACGGGGAAGATGTCATCATTATTGTAGAAGTAGGAGAACTAGTACTTAATATTGTGTGTTAGGTATCCAAAGATTGCCGTCGAAGCAATATACTGTATAGGCAACGATAAAACAAATTTGTTTTCATTTATGGTTGTTGGACACAATTGTTTGACAGATGTTTAACACATTCCGTATTCATTTATTGTGAAGAATGTACTGAGCTAACGCAAGTGCAATGTATTTGTTACAGTGAGGCTAGTGAGAATTTCCTTCTACGCGGAATTTTGTGAAGTTGTCTTGTCAAAGGGAACGGTGTTTCTCCGTAAAAAATAGAGGGTAACCCCACCTTTTGGGAAATATCACTCATGGTGATTTATTTTTGACCATATTTTTGACAAGATTGAAATATTCAAAAATTTATCCGGCTGATCCATAGAATCCGAGTATAATGTGCTGGTTCAGTTAGTAGGTAATATCATCAGTACCTACTTATACTGAACTGAACCAGCATATGAACTACTTGTTTTAGATAGCCCCTGTGGGGAATGTGATCTAGGCATTTTCTCGGAATTTCGATATGTCAACAACCGAAATTCAAACCCTATAATATTTACTAATCCAAATACTAACGACAATACTAACCCTAATACTAAAATACTAACTATAATACTAACCCTAATACTTAAATACTAATACTAACCATAACAGTAATACTAACTATAATACTAACCCTAATACTAAAATACTAATACTAACCCTAATAGTAATACTAACCCTAATACTAAAATACTAATACTAATAGTAATACTAACTATAATACTAATCCTAATACTAAAATACTAATACTAATAGTAATACTAACTATAATACTAATCCTAATACTAAAATACTAATACTAACCCTAATAGTAATACTAACTATAATACTAATCCTAATACTAAAATACTAATACTAACCATAATACTAAAATACTAATACTAACCCTAATAGTAATACTAACCCTAATACTAAAATACTAATACTAACCCTAATACTAATACTAACTATAATACTAATACTAAAATACTAATACTAACCCTAATAGTAATACTAACTATAATACTAACCCTAATACTAAAATACTAATACTAACCCTAATAGTAATACTAACTATAATACTAATCCTAATACTAAAATACTAATACTAACCGTAATAGTAATACTAACTATAATACTAATCCTAATACTAAAATACTAATACTAACCCTAATACTAATACTAACTATAATACTAATCCTAATACTAAAATATTAATACTAACCCTAATAGTAATACTAACTATAATACTAATCCTAATACTAAAATACTAATACTAACCATAATACTAATACTAACTATAATACTAATCCTAATACTAAAATACTAATACTAACCCTAATACTAATACTAACTATAATACTAATCCTAATACTAAAATACTAATACTAACCCGAATACTAATACTAACCCTAATACTAAAATACTAACACTAATACTAACTATAATACTAATCCTAATACTAAAATACTAATACTGATACTAATACTAACTATAATACTAATCCTAATACTAAAATACTAATACTAACACTAATACTAACTATAATACTAATCCTAATACTAAAATACTAATACTAACACTAATACTAACTATAATACTAATCCTAATACTAAAATACTAATACTAACCCTAATAGTAATACTAACTGTAATACTAACCCTAATACTAAAATACTAATGCTAATACTAATAGTAATACTAACTATAATACTAACCCTAATACTAAAATACTAATACTAACCCTAATAGTAATACTAACTATAATACTAATCCTAATACTAAAATACTAATACTAACCCTAATAGTAATACTAACTATAATACTAATCCTAATACTAAAATACTAATACTAACACTAATACTAACTATAATACTAACCCTAATACTAAAATACTAATACTAACCCTAATACTAATACTAATTATAAAATAAGTCGTGTCTTACGCACGCTGTGATTGGTCAGTTACCGTGTTTATATCAGGCTATATAACATGGATGGATTACACCATCGTGATACGCCATCAATTAGCCATCATACGCCATCAATTAGCCATCATACGCCATCAATTAGCCATCACACGCCATCAATTAGCCATCATACGCCATCACACGCCATCAATTAGACATCACGGCGCCATCATACGCAGTAAGGAGAATTTACGTGTTGATAAAAAATATATTTGTACATTTTAATCGCTTTCTACGGGTTATTATATAAAATAAATAGAAAATATTTTTATCCGTGTTCCCATACGTTATATAAACACTCGTGGAAGTTTGGGAGAACCCGAAATCGCGTGGAAACACTCGCCCTATGGGCTCGTATTCCCACTATGATTTCTCGTTCTCCCAAACTTCCACTCGTGTTTATATAACTATGTAAACACGGAAAATATTTTCTATTTCTTAACTATAATACTAATCCTAATACTAAAATACTAATACTAACCCGAATACTAATACTAACCCTAATACTAAAATACTAATACTAACACTAATACTAACTATAATACTAATCCTAATACTAAAATACTAATACTAACACTAATACTAACTATAATACTAATCCTAATACTAAAATACTAATACTAACACTAATACTAACTATAATACTAATCCTAATACTAAAATACTAATACTAATAGTAATACTAACTATAATACTAATCCTAATACTAAAATACTAATACTAACACTAATACTAACTATAATACTAATCCTAATACTAAAATACTAATACTAACCCCAATAGTAATACTAACTATAATACTAACCCTAATACTAAAATACTAATACTAATAGTAATACTAACTATAATACTAATCCTAATACTAAAATACTAATACTAACCCTAATAGTAATACTAACTATAATACTAACCCTAATACTAAAATACTAATACTAACCCTAATAGTAATACTAACTATAATACTAACCCTAATACTAAAATACTAATACTAATACTAATAGTAATACTAACTATAATACTAATCCTAATACTAAAATACTAATACTAATAGTAATACTAACTATAATACTAACCCTAATACTAAAATACTAATACTAACACTAATAGTAACTATAATACTAATCCTAATACTAAAATACTAATACTAACCCTAATAGTAATACTAACTATAATACTAACCCTAATACTAAAATACTAATACTAATACTAATAGATTAACTAACTATAATACTAACCCTAATACTAAAATACTAATACTAACCCTAATAGTAATACTAACTATAATACTAACCCTAATACTAAAATACTAATACTAATACTAATAGTAATACTAACTATAATACTAACTATAATACTAACCCTAATACTAAAATACTAATACTAACCCTAATAGTAATACTAACTATAATACTAATCCTAATACTAAAATACTAATACTAATACTAATAGTAATACTAACTATAATACTAACCCTAATACTAAAATACTAATACTAACACTAATACTAACTATAATACTAATCCTAATACTAAAATACTAATACTAACACTAATACTAACTATAATACTAACCCTAATACTAAAATACTAATACTAACCCTAATACTAATACTAACTATAATACTAATCCTAATACTAAAATACTAATACTAACCCGAATACTAATACTAACTATAATACTAACCCTAATACTAAAATACTAATACTGATACTAATACTAACTATAATACTAATCCTAATACTAAAATACTAATACTGATACTAATACTAACTATAATACTAATCCTAATACTAAAATACTAATACTAACACTAATACTAACTATAATACTAATCCTAATACTAAAATACTAATACTAACACTAATACTAACTATAATACTAATCCTAATACTAAAATACTAACACTAATACTAACTATAATACTAATCCTAATACTAAAATACTAATACTAATAGTAATACTAACTATAATACTAACCCTAATACTAAAATACTAATACTAACCCTAATAGTAATACTAACTATAATACTAACCCTAATACTAAAATACTAATACTAATACTAATAGTAATACTAACTATAATACTAACCCTAATACTAAAATACTAATACTAATACTAATAGTAATACTAACTATAATACTAACCCTAATACTAAAATACTGATACTAACCCTAATAGTAATACTAACTATAATACTAACCCTAATACTAAAATACTAATACTAATACTAATAGTAATACTAACTATAATACTAACCCTAATACTAAAATACTAATACTAACCCTAATAGTAATACTAACTATAATACTAACCCTAATACTAAAATACTAATACTAATACTAATAGTAATACTAACTATAATACTAACCCTAATACTAAAATACTAATACTAACCCTAATAGTAATACTAACTATAATACTAACCCTAATACTAAAATACTAATACTAACCCTAATAGTAATACTAACTATAATACTAACCCTAATACTAAAATACTAATACTAATACTAATAGTAATACTAACTATAATACTAACCCTAATACTAAAATACTAATACTAACCCTAATAGTAATACTAACTATAATACTAACCCTAATACTAAAATACTAATACTAACCCTAATAGTAATACTAACTATAATACTAACCCTAATACTAAAATACTAATACTAACCCTAATAGTAATACTAACTATAATACTAATCCTAATACTAAAATACTAATACTAACCCTAAATACTAATACTAACTAAAAATACTAATACCTAATACTAAAATAGTAATACGAAATAACTAACTATACAAACTATAATCACTAACCCTAATACTAAAATACTAATACTAACCCTAATAGTAATACTAACTATAATACTAATCCTAATACTAAAATACTAATACTAACCCTAATAGTAATACTAACTATAATACTAATCCTAATACTAAAATACTAATACTAACCCTAATAGTAATACTAACTATAATACTAACCCTAATACTAAAATACTAATACTAACCCTAATAGTAATACTAACTATAATACTAATCCTAATACTAAAATACTAATACTAACCCTAATAGTAATACTAACTATAATACTAATCCTAATACTAAAATACTAATACTAACCCTAATACTAATACTAACTATAATACTAATCCTAATACTAAATACTAATACTAACCCTAATAGTAATACTAACTATAATACTAATCCTAATACTAAAATACTAATACTAACCCTAATACTAATACTAACACTAATACTAACTATAATACTAATCCTAATACTAAAATACTAATACTAACCCTAATACTAATACTAACTATAATACTAACCCTAATACTAAAATACTAACTATAATACTAATCCTAATACTAAATTCCTAAAACTGACTTGGATTGATGCTATTATAATACATGTACGTTTCCACTTCGGTTGTTCATATATACATGCACAAATGCAATGATAGAATACTTGCTTTCGTTCGTCCTTTTGGCTATATAAAGTGGTAGAAGAACGCGTATGCTTTAGTGTGTGCACTGCCATTGTAGGATTTATTGTAGTATACATTGTAGGTGCCTTTATTTATCAAATGGAAGCCATAGGAAATTCTTCCATTTCCTTAGGAATGCTAGAATCGTGATATTTTACGATACTATACGGAAGAAGCAATTCTACTCTATATTGCTATTATTGCTAGGTTTTTAACAGATTCGTGATCGTGCATTTATCATTTACATACTTTCTCCTTTTCAGTTATTTCATCTGTTTTACGTTTCCTGTATATTTATTGTGGATATTTTTGGTTTGATTTTCTTAGTTTTAAGAAGTACATTTCGAAAGCAACCACTTGATCAAAGTGTGTCATTGGGGAATAGAGTTGTGTTAACTTGTACACCACCGCGTGGGAAGCCTAAACCACAAGTTAACTGGCTTAAAGACAAACAACGTGTTCTATCTAGTGACAGAATCTTACTTGAAAACAAAAACCAAAAACTTGTTATAAAGAATTTTCAAGAAGATGATGTGGGAACTTATGTGTGTGCGGCTACAAACGTTGCTGGGCGGAGATTAAGTAATTCTGTTGTTGTTGCGAGAAGCGGTAAGTACTGGTAACCAAGGTTAAGGTTTTATCAGACCAAAGCGATCATACCTAGAATAATCAGTAAGTGATATAGGGTTATAGTATGATCTCTCCAGGGCGTTTTAATATCTCGGTGTGTGCTTGAGAAGGTAACGTCGTCGGAATGCGTTGACAGCGCACTGTTGTTTATTTATATCAAATCTATACGAATAAAAAAGGAGCCTTCGTTTGAACGTAAATCTTCATAGATTAGTCAAACTTTCCAATTGTAATCATTACTCGCTCATTTGTACACTATGTTGAAATCACGCGCTTGGCCGGAATTGCCACAGGTGAAAGATACTCCGACATTATACCGAGTGCAGACTATTACCGACAATGGCGTGTTCGTCTTGAGACAGTGAATGAAATGAAAAAGTTGGATAAAAAGGAAACCCACAAACTAATGTTTTTTTCTTCATCGCAATTGCTACTGTAGATAAATAATCACAAACTGAACGCTTTTCTGTATTTAATTCTAAGCATATTCTTGATATATACTGTAACTTTTCGTAACCTTATACCTAAACCTGTGTGTTAATTCTTATTTCTTTTAATAATAATAATAATAATATACCAGTATTTGTATAACGTTTAAACTATAAATATTCTAAAGCGCTGACTATTTACAACATATACATAAGACTATATCAATATTAAAATAAATTACTAAAACCAATATTACAATGGACGTTCAGACTAAAAGTTAAAAAATCAATGTACAGTATATATCTATGTATAAGAATTCTTAAACAGGTCTGTCTTAAGGCGGCGCTTAAAGCAGTCTACACTCGATGCACAGCGAATATGCTGTGGGAGGGAGTTCCATAAAGTAGGGCCAGCTTTAACAAAAACACGATCACCAAACGTTTTCCGATGCATCATTGGTACAGCATGGAGGTCATGCTTGATCTCAATGAGTAGCGACCAATGGGTTTGCGTCGAAGGAGCTCACAGATGTATTGTGCAGCTTGTCCATGAAGAGCCTTGTAGATTATCAAAATAATTTTAAACAACACACGTTCTCTAACAGATAACCAGTGAAGTTTCATTAATGTTGGTGTAATATGATCAAATTTAGGAACAAGACAAACGACTCGGGCAGCCGCATTAAGCACTTTCTGAAGACGGTCAGATTGGTACATATTTGGGAATCCCATACAATAAAGAATCACAATCAATGTGGGATGTCACAAAAGCGTGCACTAAGATTTTCGCACTTTACATTATCTTGTATTTATAGCTCCTCCTGTGCTTATTGAAGACCCTAAAGATGCAATAGTCCAAATTGGTACTGGCCAGGTGTCGTTTTCTTGCAAAGCCAAAGGAAATCCTGCTCCAAGTATTGTGTGGAAAAAGGAAGGCAATGACACTGTTTTACAAAGCACTGATGGAAAACTAACATTAACTAAGTTAAAGGCACGCCACGATGGAACCTACACATGTTTAGCGCAGAATTCTGAAGGAAGTGTATCAGCTCAAGCTCGCTTGACTGTTAATTGTAAGTTCCTTTTAGATCGTTTCGTTTCCATTTCTTTCGTTTCTTTTCGCTTTATATCATATCCTTTCCTATCCTTTCATTTTCTTTTGTTTGGTTTCTTTTCGTTTCCATTATTTTACTTTCGTCTCGTTTCATATCATATCTTATTCTTTCATATATCGTATCCTTCCTTTCATTTTCTTTCGTTTGGTTCCTTTCTTATCGTTTCATTTTCAATTATTTTACTTTCGTTTCTTTTCATATATTTTCATATATTTCGTTTCTTATCATATATTTTCCTATCGTATCATGTTTTTTAATTTTCTTTCCTTTCCTTTCGTTTCTTTTCGTTTCATATCATATTCTATCGTATTGTATCCTCTCCTTTCATTTTCTTTCATTTAGTTCCTTTCTTATCGTTTTGTTTCCATTCTTTTACTTTAGTTTATTTTCGTTTTATATCATATCCTATCCTTTCATTTTCTTTCCTTTGCCTTCTTATCGTTTGTTTCCACTCTTTTACTTTCGTTTCTTATGATATCCTTTCCTATCGCATCGATGTTTTCATTTTCTTTCCTACACGCCTTTTAACCGATGTGCACCTGATTGCTATGTTCACTTCCTGGGAAAGACCAAGTAATTTAATAAATTAATTAAACAATCTCCGTGATTGAACTTCATATTTGTTTTCTTACAAGTTTCCACGAGTTTTTATTATGCAGAACGATGTACTGTAGGTATTTTGAATAAACATAAAAAACGTTATTCTACATTATACCTTGCTATTTGGGCGCATTTAAACTCTTCAAACCTTAGTTGTTTTAGTCAAAAATAAACCCAAGCTGGTAAAGGAGCTGGAATACTCAGATTCTTCAAGAACGACGTAAATAGTATGAAAAATGGGCATTATCTATTGCTCGACTTTCGAAAAGTTAAAAAACGCGAGCCGTATATCCAGTCTCGCAACTTCCCGCGTGTTTGGATCACAGTATCCAAACATGAAAACCATTAGGTATTTCTTTTATAAAAGAGAACGAGCAGCAAAACTTAAGGAATTTTTTGGCGGGAAATTTCAGTGTATGGATTGGCTTGATCCATACACGGGTATTGACCAATCAGAGCCTGCGTAGCAAATATGTTATTTTATAAAAGGGTTTACTGAATTGCACGCCAAGTTGCCACTTGTCACACTCCGTTGCTATTAAATAACGCTTCTGTAAAATAACATTTTGTATGTAACGTTTTTCATGTTTATTCAAAATTCCTCCATCGTTCTGGATACCAAAACTCGAGGAAACTTGTAAGAAAACAAGTACTGTATGAAGTTTAATCATGGAGATTGTTTGGTTCATTTAAGGTGGCTCGGTAGGGGGACAATCTCAAAAAACTCTTGTTGAAAACAGTAAATTTTAAACGTTTAAGTATTAAACTTTGCTATAAAATTAGTTTTTTGAACATAATTAAATATTAAGCTGGAGCATTTTGAGTTTTTAACTTGAACTAAACACATAGTAGAACGATGATATTGAACATTGCGTGTGATTTCTAGGATTTGTCATTTTTAGTGGCCGTTAATTTTTGCCACCTGGGTACGAGGTTGAGTGGCCGTGGGATTTTAGTTGTGTGATACCTTGAAAACTATAGCAACCATTTACATACAATTTTCACTGTTTATTTATTTATCGTAGAGTTGTGCAAGGAACTAGAATTTTTTAGTTTAGACTATGTTAACATAAGTTATAAAGTTGTTAGTCTAATTACATGGAACCTTTTCTACCTCTTTCTTTAGGATTGAATAAATATACGAAGTCATTTCACACCTACTTGATTGTAGTTCCTTGCACAGCCCTAGTATTTCTAATAATACCTCCAAAGTTTCAGATTCCCACCATGTATATATTTTGAGATATTAACTTCACCGCAACCTACTGAATTTTGTTCTCCAGAAAAGGCGTGGTCAGAATTAGGTGTGCGGCTTTTCCGCAATTTAACAAATGTGCACCAAACCTTTTTCGATGAATGTGTTGAAAGCTTTACTGTATGTTCAGGATTTTGCTTTATTTATGAGCGAGACTTTTGCGCGGGGTTCGCGCGCGAGCCCTGAACATTATGTGGTACGCCCCGAACATAGAGATTCATTACATGTGTTCGTTTTTTTGTGTCGTAAATATTATGTGTTTGAAATGAACGTTTTCAGTGTTTGATTGAATGAGAACAAAAATGGAGTCCGAACCAGCGGAATGAGATAATCCCAAACACCTTACTTCTACCCATAAAATAAAAATTATTAGCCACCCCTTTGCTAGGGTGGGAATGAACTGACCAATCAGGTGAGGCGTACTGTATCTTATTTTCTTTCGTTTCGTTTCCTATCATATCTCATCCTTTCTTACCATATCCTGTCATTTCATTGTCTTTCGTTTCCTTTCCTGCGTCACTCATTTGTACTGGGCCTTGCAAACTTTGGTATTTTATTATTTAGATCCTCCAGAGTTTATTGTTGTGCCTCCTGATGCACATAAAATGGTAGGGAAAACTCTTAAGTTGATGTGCCTGGCCAATAGCAGACCGGATCCCCGGATTCGCTGGCGCAACAAAGGCACTGGGCAATATTACAACATCGGTCAGTGGTACGGGAATATTCATATCGAACAAAATGATCGAACAGTATCTCTAATCATATCACCTTTACAAACAAAAGACGCGGGAACTTATACTTGTACAGCAGACAATGGTCTTGCCAAAATAGAACACGATGTTAAGGTTTTAGTTCATAATCGTTCTGAATACGCACCTAATTTTACAATTGACCGCTCAAGTGAAACAGCTGATGTAAACAGCAACACTACGTTGATTTGTGACGTCGATGGCAACCCAAAACCAACAGTGAAGTGGTTTAAAGTTGGAGAATATCATGGTTTACGTGATGATATCATTCTTAGAGATTATCCACTCGGAAAGAAACATCGTTATGTGCTCAATATTGTACGAGTTCGAGAAAGTAATGCTGGAACATTCCAATGTCAGGCTGTCAACAAAATCAATACAGCCACCAAAAATGTTGATCTCAAAGTGACAAGTAAGTATTATTCTGTAGTCAAAAAATAAATTACTTTTAAATAAAAGGCCTTCAGTATGTTTAGTAATGTTAATAGTTTTACGGTATCTGCTCTTGTACTCGAGAAATCGCGTTTTTATTCTCGTATTTTATGCTTCTGGACGCCACCATTTTCAGAGTTTGCTCAACGGCTCAAAGTTGATGTACAGCGGTGCTTTTCAGTTCAATGTTGACGTCATTGAGTATTTGTCTTTTGTTCCTTGAACTGAATGATGTCAGAATTGAAAAGCAACCCCTGCTGTACTGCTGAGATTGAACCTCTCTCCTCCGCAGAGGCTTATATATTTTATTAGAAAAGGCGTAGCGGGAGGAAAATCAGACGCGCGCAGGGAATGACGGGAAGAGAGAAAGAAAATAAGCCTCTGCCAGATAACGTATCCAACATGGCGACCAAATTCAGTGATGGACTGGGTCAGACTCAGGTATACATTAATATCCAAGATAATAAACAAATAATTAATATCCAAAATTATAAACATTAATATCCAAGATAATAACAAGTGCCACAACAATTAACACACTGGTAACAATTTATAATGGACGTTCCAATGAGTTTTCAAACTCAGAAATCAGCGAGCTCTTGACTAGACGTTCACATTGACTAGCATTCGGTAATTTGCAGGTTAATATATAAACAACGAATAAATAAGACAGCTTGTACAGCAAAAATAAAAACAATTGGAGCTTCAAGCTCAAAAGCCAAATCAGTAAATCACTCAACTATGCATATATATTAAAGTATAAACAAACTTCAAACTAAAAGATGGTGTAAAATTGTTATTAATGTTAACTAAAACGATAACCTGGACAGAATGACATTAAACAGCAATTTTCCAGACTCAAATCGTTCAAAGAACATTGTACGTCGTTCAAACTATTGTCGATTTCAGGAGAAAGTGCCATGACCAGAGAACCGCGAATTTGACCAGAGAACCGCACATTATCTGGCAGAGGCTCCTTTTCTCGTTTCCCGTCGTCCGATTTTCCTCTATCCACTCCCCGCGCGCTTCCCCATTTTGCCCGCACGCCTTCCTCTAATAAAAATAAGCCTCTGCGGAGGAGAGTGAGATTGAACCATTGTGGAAACTCTAATATAGCGGTGTCCAGAAGCATAAAATACGACAATGAAAACGTTATTTCTCGAGTACAAAATCAGATACCGTAAAAGTATTATTTTTTTGGACTACTGTTGTCTGTTTGAGAGAGGTGCCAGTTAATGGGACCACTTCTAAATACAGTTGAGGCCAAATAACATCTGTTTTCGAAAAGTAATCAGACTGTTCCAACCGGGAATCAAATCTAATGTCTCTTATTGACATACCACCACTAACCAGCACTCGGTTATTGAGACACCGGCTGAAAGTCTGAAAATTTTCTTATATTCATAATTTTAAGATAAATACCTGTATTAATAGTAGCAATGTAAAACACCAAATAAAGTCAACTCCGCAGGCATCCCAAGAGCGCGAGATCAAATATTTCCCAATACGTATTAAAAATACTAAGCGTTAATATACACAATGTTGTAGTGAATGTGGGAGAGCTCGGAGTAGACAGACGATAGGACGATCGTCAAGCTCATATCCTCAGAAAAATGATTCTGAGTCCCGTACAGGAATCGAACCTGTAACCTTCTGATTGTCGGTGAGACGCTCTTACCATTGAGCTAACGAGACTCAGATGGAGAGCGAAGGTTACAATGATGTACTGGTTCGATTGATATACAGTATGTACTGCCTATGCGGCAGTCACTATCGTTTGTTATTGGATGCGTTAATATACACATCATTGTAACCTTCGCTCTCCATCTGAGTCTCGTTAGCTCAATGGTTAGAGCGTCTCACCGGCAATCAGAAGGTTACAGGTTCGATTCCTGTACGGGACTCTGAGGATATGAGCTTGACGATCGTCCATGTATCGTTCAAAAATACTAAGGTTGCTGTAATACCGAAGTAGTCAATAGGAGGTCTAACTTTTCAAACCAGCTGTTGTGGTGTAGTGGTTACCACACCTGTCTGTGAGCTGGGAGATATAGGTTCAAATCCCAGGCCAGTAAAATGTAAAGCCAGTAAAATGTAAAGTGATGAAGGTCCTTTGTTTAGTTTATATATTAGTTTAGTTGATTATGTTTCGAGGGCTAATACGATTTAAGGTCGTTATTCGAGAAGACCCATTTGCTGGTATTTCTGCAAAGACAGCACTTTCTCCTCACTTACTTTTAAGACCCTGAGTGGTATTCCGTCCATGACTCCGACCCGCGCTCTGACCGTGTGATGTAACATCATCAATGATGTTAACATCATCGTCGTGTGATGTAACATCATCAGAGTATAAACGAGTTATGAAGTTAACAACATGCGCAAGGAGCATCGGAGTATCATATGATAAGCACAATGATGGTAAGGTCAATCATTAATGCAAGATCGTAGCCAGTATAGCACACGGTTCATTCCTTGGATTTAGGGCTTACGGTTTAGGGTTAGGATAAAGGTAATTTGGGGTTTAGAGGACTACTTTGCTCGTCAGGGCAATGTATTTGCTCGTCAGGGCAATATAAATGCTGTTCCTTATACTTACAGTACTATAAGTACTATTAGAAAAGCCGTTATCAGACGCTATTTTTTGCTCGTTTGCCCTGGGAACGAGTCATTTTCGCGCGCAATTTTCACGAGCTGGCCGCGCAAAATGGCGGCTAAAATTTGATTTCCGTTGCATATTTAATAAACTTTACAGTCTCCCAGAATATTTTGAAATCTAGAAGCTCGGCAATGCAATTTTTAGTATTCTGATCATCAAATTGAGTACACAGTATTTATTTTGAAGCATGGATACAGATCTTGGCAATATACTTGGACGATAACAGCATTTTTTGCGCAACATATTTTACTATCCATTACGAATGTACAGAAACTCTAGGCTGCTGCGGTAATGAATGGTGCTTGAGATGGTAAATTTTACCGGTTTCCGCCTGATAAGGAAAACATTGATTATACACAGTATAAAAACAACAACAAACACAGGAAACATTTCACTTTTTTAATCTCCTAATTCTCACCGACTCGCCAAGTGACTGCCGTATTAAACTTCGTCTGTATGCACTGCTGAGGATGCAATTCATGTTATTATAATGTGGTTAAAGGAATTTAGGCAAAGTTAGCTGCGGATGTAGTTGGCCAGCGGACTTCCCAACCTCTTGGGGAGTCCAAAAGCCAAGGGGCTAGTACGTTCGACATCGCAGTGCAGCGTGTACTTCATCATTGCTGCCTGTTCCACGATATTTGCTTTCTTCACCCTTACCCCACCCAATCTCACGTGAGTAGATGATATATAGACAAGAGCTATATATATATATATACCTTGTACATATTCCACTGATTTCTCAGTGTGACAGGTGCCGGGAAGTCTGCCTTGGCATAGTTGTCATGGTGACCTCTTATTGCATTTCTATCCCTCAACTGCTTACTCTATTACAGAGCCCGCGATGTATCCATTGCTTGCTCTATTGCATATTGCTTGCTCTATTTCGTATTGCTTGCTCTATTACTTACTCTATTGCTCAGCTCAATTGCCTACGTATAGATTGCTTAGCCTTGGCCGCCTATGGCACATACCTCCAACACAACGGATATCTAGCAGTTAATATGTATATATTTCTTTTAATTTCAGGTAAATTACACTTAGCTGAATCTATTGGCGTAGGTGTTCCAGCCATGCCAACTGATGTAAAAGTATCTGATTGGACGGAACATCAAGCACTTATTCGTTGGAATCCCGGTCAAGGAGGTTCCCAATATCGTATATTAGCATATGCGATAGGCTATATAAATATCGATGAGAGAAGCATGGAGAAGTATGCGTCATTTAGTGTTAAGCGCAATCGATATGTCGTGACAAATCTACAACCTAACACCCGATACAGGTTTTTTGTTCGTGGAATTAATAGAAACGGGCGTGGTCCACCAAGTTTGCTGTCAGATGTCATAATAACGAAAATTGCTACAACCACAAGTAAGGAGAACAATATATAAAAGAATATATAAATTATAAAAGAATATATAAAAGAATATATAAAAGAATATATAAAAGAATATATAAAAGAATATATAAAAATATATAAAAGAATATATAAAAGTGTTGTGCTGCGTAGGTAGAAATAGAAATGAAAGGAGGTCTTCTAGACATTATTTAGGAAGTACACCAAACGTTTAGAGTATTTAGTATGTAGAATACTTTGTGGAAAAAATGCAAATTTCAACCTCAAAATGTGTGCATGAATATTAATATTATTAATAATAATAATAATAAGTAAACTCATATAGCACCTATACAGGACTGTTCTAAGCGCTTTACAAATGTTATACATAATGAGTTGATAAATAAAATTATACATAAATATACATTTATCAACTGATTTATGTTATACATAAATCAGTTGATAAATAAGATATAGTAAAATGTAACAACAGAGATTAAGAAAGTCCGAAAGCCAATTTAAAAAGATGTGTTTTAACTTTCAATTTAAAAATATCAATGTTTTCCGAACACTTAATGTCAATTGGTATCGAATTCCATAGCTGAGATGCAGATAATAAGGCATAAAGATAAATTTTCGAACGACAAGATATTACATTTCTTCTTGGTTAGAACCCGGATATGCACTTTAAGTGAAATGCGCGGTTGTCATAAATATAACAATATAATTTTCTTTCCCCCTCGTCTTTAGTTCCTGTACTGCCAACCACTGCTGGTGTCAAGAAAGACATTTCCTTCCGAAAAGTGCAGTTGAATATTAGTGTACGTGGTGGTGATCCTGGAAAACTTATTGTTAGATGGCAAGAGTTTAAAGAAGCGCAAATTATCGACGGATATCATATTTACTGGAAATATGAGGGAGGAGAAAAAGATTTTCAACGAGAAACACTTCGAGATAATCGAGCAAACCATTACATCCTCTCTAACTTGCAGAATTCTACTACATATATAGTGAAGGTGGTCATATTTAAACAAGCGTTTCAGGGTGTAATGAGTGACATTGCGTACAGTAAAACGACGAACGAAGCAATTCCTTTGTCAACAAAAGTCTTTCAGAATGATTCTGATAGCATTGTCGTTACTTGGGTACAGCTGTGGAAAAAGAACAGCGGGGAAGATGAAGTTAAAAACTACACCGTAAGTACGAACTTAAACCACTAAGCTTTACATATATAACTGTAGAGCCAGGCAAAATAGAGTCTGAGTCCAAATATGGCGGGCATGCAGGCCGATTTTATACGCCAGTTTCAGTCTCCCAAGCGGATTTGTACGTCAGATTTAGTCCTCTTTGGTTCGGTACTTACGAAATAATTTACAACAACGAAAAGTGTCCTCCAACGAAGTCAAAACCAACAAACTTTCAGTAACCGAGTATTTAAAAAGGATTCAACATAGTTCTGTGACCCGCTAGTGATATCAGTTGTCCGGAAATGGGGGAAATCGGTAAAAAAACGTTAGCAAAACTATTTTAGTGTTTTTCTTCATTAGATTTTTGAGATCATTTTTTGCCATTTTGGCTGACGTAGGAGACCGCGCAAGGAACTGAAACTGACGTACAAAATTAAGTTGCCTGCATGGCCGCCATGTATGGCTTGAAGTTTCCCCGGCCAATGAATAGGCGTCTCCAGTCAGTCTCTAGTTATATGTTGAGCTCTCTGATATAAACATTTATATGTTTATTAATGGTTACCAAGTTTTTATGGCCATGAAAAAATTAGGTCAAAGCGTAAAATAATAGTTTTTTGGTCTACATGTAGCTTATTGGAACAACGCTGGTGTTGTATATGGATAATAGTGGATATTGTGGGGTGAAAGTGAGTGATTTGAATAACATGTGTGTTTAGCCAACGGCTATATCACGTGTAAAATGATAGTTCACGGCGCGGTTGTACATGCATGCAGTGTAAAACTGAATAACAGAGTATGAATCAGAGAAGGAACAGTTAAAAGATGCGTAAAAATAGTATGTGCTTTCATTTATTGGGATAACCCTGTGCGCATTTCGACCTTCTGGTCTCTTCAGAAGGGTATCGAGTTGGCATTCAATATTGGCCAGTGGCAATATCTCACACAATGTAATGATTAATAAAGAACAATTACGAGCTTCCCTAAAATTACAGTTGATCAGCCGTACTTAATTATTTCCTTTGACGACATTTTAAAACGGCGTGCTCTTATCTGATCTGCAAGTGAAGGTACAATCCCCAGCGACGTCAGAGGATTTTTCGAAATACAGGTATACAGTTGTTGAGTATATTTTTTATTCTTTGACAGCTTAGCTATGGGCAAATATTTGTTCAAAGCTCGTAAAATGGGGCCTTCATGTAAAAGTAATTTTGCAGCTATAGTAATGCAGCTAAATAGAGATTTTGTGTGGAATAGTATGAGTTAGCAGTTATTTCCTTTGGTCTGAATCCCATCATGTTTGTAGGGGCAGTATGATCCTAAATCCTGTGTGATTTTAGCTATCTAATGGGTAGTAATGACTACCAGAGTACCAGGTACATGAAAATAAAAACGTTTCTTTGTTTATTGGTTTAAAACAAGGAATTTGAATGAAAAATCGGTCCGCCGTTAAATTTTAGAGCCGTATGATTTTGTGCGCAAATATGTCTTCATACTCTGAATCAGTTCCGATACCAGTATGACTGTATTCTGATGATGACAGTATTCTAATACCAGTATGACTGTATTCTGATGATGATAGTATTCTGATACCAGTATGACTGTATTCTGATGATGACAGTACTCTGATACCAGTATGACTTTATTCTGATGATGACAGTATTCTGATACCAGTATGACTGTATTCTGATGATGACAGTATTCTGATACCAGTATGACTTTATTCTGATGATGACAGTGTTCTGAGACCAGTATGACTGTATTCTGATGATGACAGTATTCTGAGACCAGTATGACTGTATTCTGATGATGACAGTATTCTGATACCAGTATGACTGTATTCTGATGATGACAGTATTCTGATACCAGTATGACTTTATTCTGATGATGACAGTGTTCTGATACCAGTATGACTGTATTCTGATGATGACAGTATTCTGATACCAGTATGACTGTATTCTGATGATGACAGTATTCTGAGACCAGTATGACTGTATTCTGATGATGACAGTATTCTGATACCAGTATGACTTTATTCTGATGATGGTAGTATTCTGAGACCAGTATGACTGTACTGTATTCTGATGATGACAGTATTCTGAGACCAGTATGACTGTATTCTGATGATGACAGTGTTCTGATACCAGTATGACTGTATTCTGATGATGACAGTATTCTGATACCAATATGACTGTATTCTGATGATGACAGTATTCTGAGACCAGTATGACTGTATTCTGATGATGACAGTATTCTGATACCAGTATGACTGTATTCTGATGATGACAGTATTCTGATACCAGTATGACTGTATTCTGATGATGACAGTATTCTGATACCAGTATGACTGTACTGTATTCTGATGATGACAGTATTCTGATACCAGTATGACTGTATTCTGATGATGACAGTATTCTGATACCAATATGACTTTATTCTGATGATGACAGTATTCTGATACCAGTATGACTTTATTCTGATGATGACAGTATTCTGATACCTGTATGACTGTACTGTATTCTGATGATGACAGTATTCTGATACCTGTATGACTGTATTCTGATGATGACAGTATTCTGATACCAGTATGACTGTATTCTGATGATGACAGTATTCTAATACCAGTATGACTGTATTCTGATGATGATAGTATTCTGATACCAGTATGACTGTATTCTGATGATGACAGTACTCTGATACCAGTATGACTTTATTCTGATGATGACAGTATTCTGATACCAGTATGACTGTATTCTGATGATGACAGTATTCTGATACCAGTATGACTTTATTCTGATGATGACAGTGTTCTGAGACCAGTATGACTGTATTCTGATGATGACAGTATTCTGAGACCAGTATGACTGTATTCTGATGATGACAGTATTCTGATACCAGTATGACTGTATTCTGATGATGACAGTATTCTGATACCAGTATGACTGTATTCTGATGATGACAGTATTCTGATACCAGTATGACTTTATTCTGATGATGACAGTGTTCTGATACCAGTATGACTGTATTCTGATGATGACAGTATTCTGATACCAGTATGACTGTATTCTGATGATGACAGTATTCTGAGACCAGTATGACTGTATTCTGATGATGACAGTATTCTGATACCAGTATGACTTTATTGTGATGATGGTAGTATTCTGAGACCAGTATGACTGTACTGTATTCTGATGATGACAGTATTCTGAGACCAGTATGACTGTATTCTGATGATGACAGTATTCTGATACCAGTATGACTGTACTGTATTCTGATGATGACAGTATTCTGATACCAGTATGACTGTATTCTGATGATGACAGTATTCTGATACCAATATGACTTTATTCTGATGATGACAGTATTCTGATACCAGTATGACTTTATTCTGATGATGACAGTATTCTGATACCTGTATGACTGTACTGTATTCTGATGATGACAGTATTCTGATACCTGTATGACTGTATTCTGATGATGACAGTATTCTGATACCAGTATGACTGTATTCTGATGATGACAGTATTCTAATACCAGTATGACTGTATTCTGATGATGATAGTATTCTGATACCAGTATGACTGTATTCTGATGATGACAGTACTCTGATACCAGTATGACTTTATTCTGATGATGACAGTATTCTGATACCAGTATGACTGTATTCTGATGATGACAGTATTCTGATACCAGTATGACTTTATTCTGATGATGACAGTGTTCTGAGACCAGTATGACTGTATTCTGATGATGACAGTATTCTGAGACCAGTATGACTGTATTCTGATGATGACAGTATTCTGATACCAGTATGACTGTATTCTGATGATGACAGTATTCTGATACCAGTATGACTGTATTCTGATGATGACAGTATTCTGATACCAGTATGACTTTATTCTGATGATGACAGTGTTCTGATACCAGTATGACTGTATTCTGATGATGACAGTATTCTGATACCAGTATGACTGTATTCTGATGATGACAGTATTCTGAGACCAGTATGACTGTATTCTGATGATGACAGTATTCTGATACCAGTATGACTTTATTGTGATGATGGTAGTATTCTGAGACCAGTATGACTGTACTGTATTCTGATGATGACAGTATTCTGAGACCAGTATGACTGTATTCTGATGATGACAGTGTTCTGATACCAGTATGACTGTATTCTGATGATGACAGTATTCTGATACCAATATGACTGTATTCTGATGATGACAGTATTCTGAGACCAGTATGACTGTATTCTGATGATGACAGTATTCTGATACCAGTATGACTGTATTCTGATGATGACAGTATTCTGATACCAGTATGACTGTATTCTGATGATGACAGTATTCTGATACCAGTATGACTGTACTGTATTCTGATGATGACAGTATTCTGATACCAGTATGACTGTATTCTGATGATGACAGTATTCTGATACCAATATGACTTTATTCTGATGATGACAGTATTCTGATACCAGTATGACTTTATTCTGATGATGACAGTATTCTGATACCTGTATGACTGTACTGTATTCTGATGATGACAGTATTCTGATACCTGTATGACTGTATTCTGATGATGACAGTATTCTGATACCAGTATGACTGTATTCTGATGATGACAGTATTCTGAGACCAGTATGACTGTACTGTATTCTGATGATGACAGTATTCTGATACCAGTATGACTGTACTGTATTCTGATGATGACAGTATTCTGATACCAGTATGACTGTATTCTGATGATGACAGTATTCTGATACCAGTATGACTGTATTCTGATGATGACAGTATTCTGATACCAGTATGACTGTATTCTGATGATGACAGTATTCTGATACCAGTATGACTGTACTGTATTTTGATGATGACAGTACTCTGATACCAGTATGACTGTATTCTGATGATGACAGTATTCTGATACCAGTATGACTGTATTCTGATGATGACAGTATTCTGATACCAGTATGACTGTACTGTATTCTGATGATGACAGTATTCTGATACCAGTATGACTGTATTCTGATGATGACAGTATTCTGATACCAGTATGACTGTACTGTATTCTGAGATGACAGTATTCTGATACCAGTATGACTTTATTCTGATGATGACAGTATTCTGATACCAGTATGACTGTATTCTGATGATGACAGTATTCTGAGACCAGTATGACTGTATTCTGATGACAGTATTCTGAGACCAGTATGACTGTATTCTGATGATGACAGTATTCTGATACCAGTATGACTGTATTCTGATGATGACAGTATTCTGATACCAGTATGACTGTATTCTGATGATGACAGTATTCTGAGACCAGTATGACTGTATTCTGATGATGACAGTATTCTGAGACCAGTATGACTGTACTGTATTCTGATGATGACAGTATTCTGATACCAGTATGACTGTATTCTGATGATGACAGTATTCTGATACCAGTATGACTGTATTCTGATGATGACAGTATTCTGATACCAGTATGACTGTATTCTGATGATGACAGTATTCTGATACCAATATGACTGTATTCTGATGATGACAGTATTCTGATACCAGTATGACTGTATTCTGATGACGACAGTATTCTGATACCAGTATGACTGTATTCTGATGATGACAGTATTCTGAGACCAGTATGACTGTATTCTGATGATGACAGTATTCTGAGACCAGTATGACTGTATTCTGATGATGACAGTATTCTGAGACCAGTATGACTGTATTCTGATGATGACAGTATTCTGATACCAGTATGACTGTATTCTGATGATGACAGTATTCTGAGACCAGTATGACTGTATTCTGATGATGACAGTATTCTGATACCAGTATGACTGTATTCTGATGATGACAGTATTCTGATACCTGTATGACTGTATTCTGATGATGACAGTATTCTGATACCAGTATGACTGTATTCTGATGATGACAGTATTCTGATACCAGTATGACTGTACTGTATTCTGATGATGACAGTATTCTGAGACCAGTATGACTGTATTCTGATGATGACAGTATTCTGAGACCAGTATGACTGTACTGTATTCTGATGATGACAGTATTCTGATACCAGTATGACTGTATTCTGATGATGACAGTATTCTGATACCAGTATGACTGTATTCTGATGACAGTATTCTGATACCAGTATGACTGTATTCTGATGATGACAGTATTCTGATACCAATATGACTGTATTCTGATGATGACAGTATTCTGATACCAGTATGACTGTATTCTGATGACGACAGTATTCTGATACCAGTATGACTGTATTCTGATGATGACAGTATTCTGAGACCAGTATGACTGTATTCTGATGATGACAGTATTCTGAGACCAGTATGACTGTATTCTGATGATGACAGTATTCTGAGACCAGTATGACTGTATTCTGATGATGACAGTATTCTGATACCAGTATGACTGTATTCTGATGATGACAGTATTCTGAGACCAGTATGACTGTATTCTGATGATGACAGTATTCTGAGACCAGTATGACTGTATTCTGATGATGACAGTATTCTGATACCTGTATGACTGTATTCTGATGATGACAGTATTCTGATACCAGTATGACTGCATTCTGATGATGACAGTATTCTGATACCAGTATGACTGTATTCTGATACCAGTATGACTGTATTCTGATGATGACAGTACAGTATTCTGAGACCAGTATAACTGTATTCTGATGATGACAGTATTCTGAGACCAGTATGACTGTATTCTGATGATGACAGTGTTCTGATGATGACAGTATTCTGACACCAGTATGACGTCACTAGCGACTCGTCTCAGTTTCCTTATGTTTATCGGCCAAATTAATGGCGACCGTAAATTAATTTTCTGCGGCTAGAGACAGGGATGGCTCCGACTAAAACTCGTTAGGCGTGTTATAGGGTTAGAGAACTCGTTAGGCGTGTTAGGGTTAGAAAACTCGTTAGGCGGGGGGTTAGGGTTATGATCTTTGTTGTTTTGGGGTTGGTTACAGTCCTCTCTCCACATTTCCAGCTAAAAAGCCTTTTTATTGACCAATTTGACCAATATATGGAGTCGGAGCCATTCCTGTCTCTAGCCACATGCAATTTCTTGGAGAAGCAATTCAAACTGGATAAATTATAAGACTTCGATCTTTTGTTATGGAATTAAATGTTAATGTACATAGTCTAGGGAAACATTGTCTAGGGAAAATAAAGGACATTGTCTAGGGAAAATAAAGAAATAGATCTTACTGCCACTTTTAATTCAGACCCGTAAATGAAAAACGAAAACTCTTGGCTTACTTTGCAGTTGTTTTTTTAAGATCTGGTACGTTCCAGTTGATGATCCCGAAGAAAGACAACATATCATCATTGCTGCTAAGGATGAACGATATCATTTTATAATTGGTGGTCTTGATACTGGAGTGAAGTACAAAGTATGGATGACTGCTTCCACAGCTAAGAAACATCGATACAACAGCAAAGAGGAATTGATCACTTTAAGCAGCGATGTTAGAGAAAAGGAGTTGTCAAAGGGCTTACTTCAGAACATCAAGGAATTTGTACTACGGCCATGGTTTCTTGGGGTTTTAGGAGGAGTGTTTCTGATATTAATTGTTTTGATACTGATTTACTGTCACTGCAAGCGGTCATCCGCCAAAAAGGACGTGGATAATTTTCCCATTCAGTTGCAAGACAGAAACCCACCAGAATCTATCCGTAAGCCAAGGTAAGCCAGTTTGTATTACAGGTAAGCCTTCTCCTAATATTGTTGACCAGGAAGTTTCCGGCGGGGACACATGATTCGCCTGCAAGTTGTGAGAACGAACAACACAACAACGGACTATAGCTATTTACGTGTATGTTTGCTACCTGCTGTATCGTCCAATTTTTGGATTATTTTCTGTTTTTTTTTTTTACAGTGAAAGCCGCAATATTGAGAGTGACATTATGACACCAATAAGTCGTGGCCGAGAAAGGGTTTCTGAATGTGAGAACCTGGAGGGACGGCCTACGAGAATGTACCGCACTTGTAAGTAGAAACCTACATATTGTATACATACATTACATATTTTTCAGCTCACTCCCCATCAGGAGTTTTCAGGGTCTGATATACATAGTTTTCCACAAGTACCATAATTGACCTTAGCTATTCAGGTTTAAATAATAGAAGACTCCGGGTCTTTATAACGTGATTGAAACCCGAGTGACGTATAATAAAAACACGAGAGAAGTGTAGGGTGAAGCACGAGCCGCCGAGGCGAGTGTTTTTCCAATTTCTGTAGTGTTTTTAATACTTCACGAGCGTGCCGATCACGTTATATGGGGACCCAGGTAAACGTTTTCTAAAAACCTCTGAAGTCATCGCTTTTGTCTAAGAAGGGCTTTTAGTATTTTATTGGCATTCTTTAGTATGGCCTGTTGACTGATTGATGTTAAAAATAGCAAATGACTTCCCTACATTTACATCTCATTAATTATTTGTTATTGTTTTTCATACGTGATTGGCTTATTTTTTGTCACATAATTATTTTACATATTTATTTTACAAACAAAAGTTTCACTCAGTTTTCATTTCACTTTACGTTTCGCTTTGCTTGAAACGTTAGACCTCGTACACACTATTTCGGCAGTACACCAACCTTCCAACCTAGTAGGACCCGCTGTAATTGACTATGATGTTGCGGATACCCTGCCTGTTAAAGAGTGAGTGTCAGGGTAGTGCTTTGCGCGCTTGTGTTTTTGTTTTCATACGAATTGATTGCAGTGCGTCGCATCGTTAGAACTATAATTTGCATGTGAACTCTAGATTTATTTGGAAATGTTGAAATTGGAGTCCGATCCTGACTTCGGGGCGTTATCAAGTTAATGTTCAAGACGATTTGAACAGTTGCGGTTCGCTTGTTTGTGAACCACTCCGGGCCGCGCGCAACGCCGTTTCTGACGAACTGGCCCGGATGGCTTTAGTTCCTGAATCTTTGCAAATTCAAATGAACAAAACATCAGAAGAAACAAAATATATTTCTTTACTAGTCACTCATCAAACACTTCCATTCGCAAACTTATTCGCGCTGTTTCAGCAGCATAACCCGGCCTTCCACGCTTCGGAGGCGAAGCGCTCGTAGCAGCTTCTATCTATCGAAAATATTACTATAGTAAATTATCAATTTTACGAAAAATATCACAATAATTGATCACTCAGGTATATTTACTTCTTAGAAAACTTGAAAATGGATAATTTATAAGAAGGATTGATCAAATATCGACGGATTCGTTTGTGAACTGAAATAGGCGTCCCATAAAATGGCCGCCAAGAAGAAAACAAGCGCGCAAAGCACTACCCTGACACTCACTCTTTTAGTCTTGATTGTTTTCATTGTTGTTTTTGTTAAGTATTATGTATTGTTATGATAATAATAATAATAATAATAATAATAATAATAATAATAATGTCTTTATTTCATTTGAGAAATTACATATCAAATTTGCAGTGTTGAAAAATACCTCTTTCTTTCTTAAACGCATTGATGAGTTCTTTACCTTTGGGAGCATTGAATACAAAGGATGATTGGCATTCGAACTAAATCATTATGTTCTAAAAGTTCCTGAATATTATATAGAATGGATAAAACATCTTTAATATACCCAGAATCTTATCCCGGCATTACCACCACTATATATACAGAACTCGTGACTAGGCTCTCGGCAACGGCCTCCGTAGCTCAGTGGTCAGAGCACTGCACTAGCATCGCAGGGTCGCGGGTTCAATTCCAGCCGGAAGGCCTTGAAGTTGCATTTTTCGCAACTGGTCCAGGTTTGGTCTTAAAAATGTATATACGTGTATTCCAACAGTCGAAATTTTCCTTCACCACAAATCCTTAGAACATATAGACTATAGTTAAGAATCGTTGCATGTGTTTAAATCGGAGTTAGAAGATCCATATACCGAGAGTCCATATAATATTTTCGATAATACTATAGCATTAAAAAATTAAATTAAAATGAAAAAGAACAACGCGTTTGTGTTACTCATTTTGATTTAAGAGTAATTGTTATAGTTTTTTTATATCTGATTGTGAAACTTCTTTTTTTCTAAGCTGGTTCTCCGAACACGCCGACTCGTGCTGGTTTTGATTTCCCTGAAATTACGATCACACCGAACAAGTATGAGAGAATGTACCGTTCACCTGAAGCAGGGAGAGGAACTGATAAAGGTTAGGCGACATTAACCATTGATTTAGAAATATTTTACGTTAAAGTGCCTATATACAATGAAACATTCAGTTATAAAATAACTCTTTTATTTGAAAGAACTCTTGAAACTATAAAGATTAATCATTTGCAACTTTTCCATATCTCACTTCACTCTTGAGATATTTATGACACCACAATGCATAATAACTTGAGATTATGTAATGAAATCACTTAAAATGCAGGTGCATGTGCGTGGATGTATCCAATGACATCAAATATGCAAATCGTCAAATGCTTCCATGCGATAATGGTAAAGATATGCAGAATTTTTCAATAAGTCATTATGCATTGTGATGTCATAAGTATGATCATTTACATATTAAACAAATCTTAATATCTCAAAAGTGAAGTGAGATATGAAAAAGTTGTAAATGGTTATAGTCTTTATAGTTTCAAGAGTTCTTTCAAACAAAAGAGTTATTTTAGACCTGAATTATTAATTGCATAGACACTTTAAGTATAGTCATCAGAGGATGAACAATTACGAGTGTTAGAACTTACTTCTCAAACGAATCCATATTTTGTGAGAAAATCGAGGTTAAAGTTAGCGAAATTTGGCCGTAATCTTCCTCTTATTTTTAAATACTCATTAAATATTGATTTCTTTTGAACTTTCATCATGAATTATTAATGATTTGAGAAATATATTTCTCAAACTCATTAATAATTCATAAGGAAAACACAAAATAAAATCATAACCGAGACGTTGTTTGTAAATGTGGTAATAAACGTCCATAAATTAAGCCAACTTTCCCTTCAAATTTCTCTTAAAATACTGGTTCGTTTGAGAAGCTATATCTTATAGCTATATAGGTAATATATATCATACACTCGAAAGGCGTTTATTATCTGATTTGAAAACACCTCTTTATTGGTTAAAAAACTGGGCTATCACCTCGTTTTTCAACACACTTCTCGGTGTTTTCAAATCAGATAATAAACGCCTTCTCGTGTATGATATATTTTATCTGATATAAAAGTAGAGAGCTGCGTAGGTAGTGTGTAGTTTCACTCATTGACGAAGGACCTTCTCTCGAAAAGTTAGTTTTCCTATTCGCCCATTTTTCGCCCCGAATACCATAATGCTCTGGGCCTTGGGGGAACTCTTACACAAAACATATTGAGTAATGGGAAAAAGGGAGCCAGAATGGGTAAATTTAATTGCCGTTGTACTCCTAGCCAACTAAAATTCTATAGAATTACAAAAGTTGGCGGGAGAATTAGCTGGGGAAATGTTATGCCTTCAGAAAACTCATGTCTATGTTCTGCTCATTTTGCCGACGACCTTAAATCTAATGTAAAGGTCAACTAAAGTCTTCTTCCTTTGGTATTTAAACACAGTCACAAACAAACAACGCCAAGGACTAATAATAAGAACATCAAATCCAACGTAGTACAGCCCCACTTAGCACAACAACAATAATTTTTCCTACTTCTAGCTCCTTTTCCTATCAATACTGATATTTTTATCAGAGTTACCCCCAAAGCGCAAATCATTGTGGTATTTACGAAAGGGGAGAATACCCATTTACTAATCTTTTAGTAATTTTAAATATTTCTGGATGACATGCATATGTGAGAAAACAGGTGAGAGGAATATGTATAAGAACGCTGAATGATTGATTTGTTTTTTGATATTTTAGAAGTCAGAAATGGACGTCAACCGCGCCAAGTTCCAGAGGATGTCTTTGAAAGTCCTTCACGGATGAAGTCAAGAACCAGGAATCCATACTCACCCAACCCTAAATCAATCAACATCGGTGGTGAAAGTCGAAATGACTTCGATAATGCCAAACCAAAGAAAAATCATGGTCCAAAATCAGACGGGTTAGGCTCGCGTAGCTATCCTGGCGACGCCCCCCCAGATTATGAAACGGCCATTGCAGAGAACATCGCTGTTGGCCAGAGTCAAAATTATGATCGCAACGAGAGACCGAGCAATGACGTGGATGATAACCCTCGCTTGTCTTATAAAAGTGAGCGATATGGAAACCCATCGAGCAGACAATCGTCGTGTAGTCCTGGTAGCGAGTGTTCTAACCAAGGTAGTTCTGTTGCTGGACGTCGTAAAGGACTTAAACCCTTGCCACGTTTAACAATTGCTAGTGTCAACTGGGCAGATATGCTCCCACCTCCACCCTCTCACCCACCTCCAAGTAGCGTTGCTACCCGCTCTCCTCCTCCCTCGCCAACCGCGACCTCAATGTGTAGCGAGACAACTTATGGCCGTTCCCATGCCTCCTCCTTTTTCCCGCGAAGATCTGGCTCCGTGGTATCAGGAGACCTGGAAAGGGCTACTGCGGATTCAGTTGTAAGTGGAAAGTCAAAAGGGAAGTCTGAAAATAAACTGCCATTTGATTTAGCTGGTATTACGAGTGACATCATCATGCAATGGGCAGATTCCGTCACCAACACAAGTGGTTCTGACAATGATTCACCATGCTCTAGCCCGAGTCGTGTGAGTGGTATCAGTAGCGATGGTTCGTTTTTAACTGACACGGATTTTGCTAATGCTGTAAAAGCGGCTGCTGAATGTGGTGGATTCAATATTGATATAGATCTAAATATGTACAAAGATATGGATCCTATTAGTTTCCAGCCATTTGCAGGAAGTTTGTCCACATACAATCCAGAAAGTGGTGAAAATCCTAATAAAGACAGGTGTGTTTTTATTTTTTGAAAGATGTGATGTACATGAAAGCTAGAAAGTGGTTTTATTATTAATATGCATTGAATGGTATACTATGTCGGACACATATAATATTGATCTTAAAGTCCTGGAGACTAGGTGCTCTGCTCTATCTGCTGCTACTCTGTTGTCAGCGATCCACGCATGCGCCTCGTTTGGATGCTACAGAATATTTCTTTTTGGACTCAAGCGTGGTATTAGCTATTTTATTTGATTTAGCATGCTGGCGCCATCTTTTTCGGTGCTGTGAGTTTCAAGGCATTTATGTCAGTACCTCATTGTATTAAATGAATTTCCTTTAATTTGATTTTAGTAAACCGACATCAAAGAAACCTAACAATGGCTGTAAAGATGTGGAAGGAATGCGCGATGCCTCCTCGCGCCCAGCTCGTACTCGTCGTTCACGTACTACTCCGTTAGAAAACACCTCCCCAGCTCGGCCATCAAACTCCTCTACTAAGGAAACATCGCCACTTATTTCATCTAATCAAGATCCGAAGAGTAACAGAAAACCCAAAAAACCTAACGAAGTGTAAGTTAATGATATTTGTTTGAAGGGACACTCCTGCATCCGAAAAAAACAAGTGTTGCTCAAATGAAAGATCTATGTGACGGTTTGGAATGGGTATTAATTGGCTTTATCCAGTCTTTTGGGGTTAGAGAAATTTGGCTTTGTGGTATTTTTCGAAATTGAAGCGAGGCTACTTTGTTCTGATTGCGAGCGAAATAACGAATGTGATCGCTCCATTATTTTTTTTATGTTATTGAGTGATAAAGAAAAAAGCCTTCATGATAGCGTGGTGTTGTACTCTAAACTGCGAATGTTTACAGACATCAAGTGGAGTAACTACAGCTATTGGACGACAATAGAAAGCCTAAAAAATGAACGAAGTGCAAATGAATGACGCTTGTTTGGTTTAGTATTTCTCTTTTGCTAAGTAATTACTGTACAGTACTGCTAAGAAATAACCTATCAAAAATCGCGTCTGATTTGCGTCCGTTTAGCATCTCGTCCGTCCGTCTGGCGTCTCGTCTTGCGTCTCGCTGAACGCTGTACTTGCTGGACGCAGAGCTCGCACCGTGTTCGGTGATTCGATTTCATTGCGAAGGTTATCCGAGTCGTTCTGTTCTAACATCTCCAGCTCTATGACTCTGAATCAGACAAGACCTTGTTCACACAGATCGGAATGGGAAAACTTTCTCAATTCACCAGGAATCGGATTGTGTCATTAAAATCTTGTGGCGTTTCGATTATGAAAATCACGAAAATTTTTGAGGGAGAAGAAGAAATCAAAACATCGCGGTTTGCTGTAGGACAGTTTATCGCTCGATACCATCGAACTGGTAATAAAAAAACAAGCGATACGCCACAAAATCGCAAAATGTTAACGAGGTATTTTTGCGACATGAGAATGTTGCGTGTAAAGTTGAAATCTTTCAACTTCCTTGTGACATGTGCACACATATTGATAGTGCTGGTTTCATTTTCTATAATTGCATGATAATACCTCCGTTACTCTTGTAATTCCCTCTCATCAACATGCATAATTTTACTAATTTGCCCTCAAAAGAATTTCTAATTTTCCCTCATTAACATGCACGAGTGAATATCCAAACATTCTACCCACCCATTCACAATGTTCGCATTCCAAAAGAATTTCAAACGGGAGCAATTATAGAATACCCGTCCACTTTTGAAACCGCGTTTAAAGGCAGAAAAGGAGCAATGAAGTTCTCTTCTTTCTATTTTTCGTATTACAGTTTTATATCCAGTTCTTTTGAGAACTTAGCAGCTTTCTTTTTTACTCTTATTATAACGTATAAATAATTCATTGAACAAAATTTCTAAACTATGTTTTCTTCCTCTCAGAAGTGCTGACGGCAGCGCAGGTTACGTACCAGCCCTCACTCGTACTTCAGCTCTGGGTAAACTAGAACCGGTCAATCGCGGACCAGTGAAGAAAAAATACGCTGTCGTCAAAACCCTCCCACAGGTACAAGCCAAGGATACAGCTGAATATCCAGCTAACTATCCAAGCCATAGTCTTAGTTCTAGTACAAGTAATGCAAGTACGATCCGAAGCAGCTCTTGTCCACCTGTTAACATATCTGATGACGAGCTGGAGGATTATGTGGTAAGTGAGTTACTTTTTAAACGGGAACTGTGTATAATCAAATTTTAAACGGCAGTATGATCCGAAATCGTGTGTGATTTTAGTTGTCTAATTGCATGAGTAGTAAGTAACAAATAAATCCTGAGAACGAGGGATGTATGCTATATACAGCCCCGAGGATGCGTAGCGTCCGAGGGCTGTATATAGCATACATCCCGACGTTCGAGGGATTTATCTGACTTATTTCATAATTGAGGAGGTTTTCCAGCAACGTTTTATTTATTTTTTCCACCTTGGACAAAGATTTTCCTAGTTTTTTTCTTCATTTCTTATCTAATTAGTATTCATAGGGATGTATGCTATATACAGCCCGCGGTACATCAAAGAAAACCGACTCAATCATGAAATAATGACTAGCAGATACACGAAAATGAAGATAAATACATTTCCTATTTTTGTTCGCGTGAGAGATCTGTTCTAAAACAAGGCATTTGGACGAAAAATCTTTCCTCAAAATCCCACCAGCGGTTACACGCTGTGACGTCATCTACTCAACACAAACACACCAAAATTATTACATTTACAGTACCTTCACTCACTGTTTTTCTGCGCATAGTTTCGTTCGTAAATGTCTTCAAACTCTGAATCGAGTTTGATACGAGTAATGACTATGCGGAAAGCGAAATACTTCATGTGCGGAGTAGGGAAAGGTTAGATGGAGGACTCTGTGGGACTTTTTCCGAAGATAGCGCCCAGTCGGCTTCGGTCGACCTTCGGAATTAGGGTTGTTTAGCGTTAGGGTTGCAAAAGGGTTAGGGTGAAAAGTGTTAGGGTTGCAAAAGGGTGAAAAGTGTTAGGATTAGAATTAGAATTAGGGTTGGTTAGGTTATTGTTAGGGTTGCACTGTTGGCTTCCGAAGCCGACACTAAGCCGACAGTGACGTACTCCATCTTCGGAAAAGGTCCCACAGAGTCATCACATCTAACATTTTCCTTATCTTTATCGGCCAAATTAATGGCGGCCGTAAATTTCTTGGAGAAGAAACTCGATAAATTTTAAAGACCTCGTCTTTCGTCATGGAGTTAAATTCTGATTTAAATCATGTCCGCTGTATAAACAATTTAGTAGAAAAAGTGAAAATGAGGAATTGGATCTTACTGCCCTTTAATAATTTGACGATATCTGCTCTGGTACTCGAGAAATTACGTTTTTATTCGTATTTTATGCTTCTGGCCGCCGCCATTTTAGAATTTGCTCTACGGCTGAAACTCGATGTTCAGCGGGAGGTTCTTTTCAATTTGACGTCATTGAGTAAGGAACAAAAGGCAAGCACTCAATGATCAGCCGTTCCTTACGTTATTGGAATTATTTTAGCATTGTACCCAATAAGTTATTGGATTGTTAGCAACTCCAAAACAACAAAGATCCTAACCCTCGACTGTATTTTCCCCATCCCTAGCTACCAGCCACCCACTCCCCTATTTGAAGTGCTAAATTACAGCATAACCTCCTACTTAGAATTACCAATAGTTATAAATTGTAGGATTCTATAACCCAACCGCAACACAATACCAATCCTAACCCCCCGGATTAAGTCCCCCAGTCGTATTTTCTCCGTACCTAACCGCTCCCCTTGTTGTGTAGGTAAACTTATAGATCAACGTGATAGGCAATGCTTGTGGGATTCTTAAGCCTGGTTTCCATTTGGTCGCCACGATCGCAACGGTGTCATAGTGGACGATGTGATAGAGTGTCCATCTATATATCTGCAATCAGTAAAGACTACTTTGCAGACAAAAGACAAGATATATAGACACTCTATTACATCGACCACTATGACACCGTTGCGATCGTGGTGACCAAATGGAAACCAGGCTTTATGCTCTTATAATCCCCATTATTGGTAACTCAAGGCCATTGTACACTTACTGATTATTGGTAATTCTAGGGTAGGAGGACATATTGTAAATTAATAGACTCGTGAGAGAGACTAGGGATGTGGTACTTGTAATCGACTGTTACACGCATGCGCTAACAATCCAACAAAGTACAATGCTAAAATAATGCATGTGTGATGATCCTCGATGATGTCAAAATTGTAAAGAAAATTGCCGCTGTACATCAACTTTGAGCCGTCGAGCAAACTTTTAAAATCATGCTACTCATAGCGATAGCATTCGAATGTTTTTTTAGAGGCTAATGTAAGCAATTTTCCTTTTTAGTTGTAATCATTGCAAGCAGCATTTCCAAAGATGTGCATAAAAAATACAAATATTTTCTGAGGAAAAATGGAAGTAGCATACCTTGACTTTAAGTGATGATGGAGAGAGATTATTTTTGAAATAGAATTATGTAAACCAGAGGGAAATATAGAAGTCTGTAAGAAAGGGCGGGAAAACGCTAATCTGGTGTACCAATCCCTTGTGTGATAAACATGGGACCTGGAGCTAAGGCGGTTGTGGAATTCACCGTAGGACGGTTCAATTTTGGCTGGATGATTGATTATTTCTTGTGTGTTATGCTTTTCGCTATTCGTATAGGCAATCATATTATAGCGAGCGCAAATAAGCATTTACACTTGTGCGATTTGAAAATTGTGCCAAAACTGCACGAGTCGTTAGTCGAGTGCAATTTGACATAATTTTCAAATATCACAGATAGTATAAATCCTTAATTGCACGAACAAAATCACATGATTACTTGTTTATTATATGTATGACAAAATCACGTCTGCCAAGCCCTCCTGCAATTTAAACAGTTTTGAGTTGCTGCTAGTCGTAGCGTTGACAGCCATTCCATTGCTAGACAACCGGTTGCTAAAGACAGCCATTTAGTGCCCAAAATACTTCGTTAGTAGACAATGAAATCAAGGTATAGACCTTATTCCAAAATGGCTGTTTATTTAATATTATTTTATATTTTAATATTATTTTATATGCATTTAAATTATCCCTTATAGCCTCGTTTCTGAAGAAAAATTATTTTGAATTTCGTACACAATAACCAGGCTAATTTATATGTATATAAAATAATATTAAATTGGCAGCCATTCTGGAATATAAGATCTATAACCGATAAATCGATATTATTTTGATATATAATCGATATTTTATGTGGAATATGTAGGTAACGTCTTTGGTCTGGTGACGTATTTGATGACGTCACCAACGAACACAAAAACTCAAAATAATTTTCTTGATTTTTGACATTATGCTACATCTTTTATTGTCATGTAAATCTAAATTACTTCCTACAAAAAAGTACGTATATGGATTTATTGATAAATTAAATAAACATGAAGTTACCAAAATTTTATTGTGTTTATTGACCTTAAAAATACGATATCTCGGCTTCTTTTTAAAAATTCTTAAAACCATACATAATTTTGTGAATATAACCGTTCAGATTCAAAAAAATATTTAAAAAAAACGGTCAGTACAGGAATTTTCATATTTCGATGACGTCATGATATGACATCGAACAAACGAGTTTTGCCCACATATACCACATACAGACTGTCTTGATGGATTCTTAAATCTGTGAAATTCTATAGTAAATGTTGTTAATTCTAAGCTTCCTTAGCAACAGATATAAGTTCTGCAAATCTAAATACGTCCGAACACTCTCAAAGGGCATATAAACCTTTTTAGATTTCTGTACAAAGGATGACAAAATAGTCGATAAGTTCTTTTATAGTTTTTGAATTGGTCCACTCGATTCCCATAAACATGTATCTCTTTAAACATGGCCAAAACCAATTATTTTGAATTCCCTGCTAAAAAATTCCGCAAATTGTAAAGGGTCTGGTAACTACCTTATGTGACGTCACATCAATCTCGTTCCCAGAGCCTGCGGCAAATAAGAGTTATTTGCTCATATATTTTGTTGTATAGTTATCATCGAAGCGAGCAACATGCCAGATTAGTGTTTTAAATGAATCATTCGTATAAAACGGAATTTCACTTTTCATCACATGTCAAGATTGCACACAGGTGGCTCGTCCCAGGCCTCTCGGCTTTTTTGTTCTTTCGGCTTTTTTCGTCTTTCGCTTTTTTCTTGCAAATAGAAATGTTTAAAGAGAGATATCTCCGAAACGAATGGACCAAATCAAAAACTGTAATCAACCTTATCAGCTATTTTTGCGTCTTCTATATGCAGAAAACAAAAAACTACCCAGGGCTTTAATATAGGTACTTTAAGCTCCTCCAGAATAAGTTGTTTGAAAAGCGTATTTTTGCCGTTGTGTTTTTGAAAAATACATTTACACACTAACAGTGCATACATAAAATGATTTCACTCATCTTGACCAATGAGAATGCAGCGATTTTGTCATGTATATAATAATAGCAAGCACGAGGTATATTTGTCTGGTCTAATTTTACATTTTAAGCTTTTGCAATATTGGACCAACTCCAACTTTAGCCGCTCCAAAGATACACTTTAAGATATATTATTCTTTATTCTTGTTGGGTATCGTTACCGACTTTTTTGAACTTATTTTGTGACAGTTTGTTAACTACGACGTAAATATTCGTTTGTTGCCGTGAAATTTCATATAGTACATACAGTATGTAAAGATTGTAAAAATATACCATATATTTGAAGGCTGTGAGGTATATCATCTTTTGGTCGAAGGAAATATGAGTGTTACTCCGGTCATACATTTTTCACAAACTGAAGTTTAAAGGACATTGGCAACAAAAATTAAGTTTGTCTAATATGAACGAACTCGTAAAATGATAGAGTAACACCTTTTACAACTTTTCCGTATTTTACTTCGTTTTTGAAATATCTCAGTTTGTTTGATATGTAAATGAGATGGTCTCTGACGTCAGGTGTGGGGTAGAGAATTTTCACACATTAAAAAATGTCTTAATCTCAGTGATTGCTAAGTTTACAACGTTCATTATCATGGGGAGTTATTATACGCACATTTTCAAGTAAATTTGTGGAACAAACTTACAAGATGGAACTAATATTTTAATGAGTGAAAATTCTCCGTCAGACACCATCTAATTTACATATCAAACAAACTGAAATATTTCACAAACGAAGTAAAATACGGAAAAGGTGTTGCTCTATCATTTTACGAGTTCTTTCATTTTGATAAAATCTTGATATGATGAAATGACATTTTGATAAAACGTCATTTCGGGTTTATGTGGTTCATAATGCATCGCGCTCCAACTGGCACGTCCGTAAATATCTGATCATTGTCAATGCTTGATATAATTTATTCATTTTGTCTTTTAATTGAAAGAAGATATACCTTAGAAAGTAATTATTTCTGCATTTTTTGACAAAACTCCACGTTTTATTGAGTTACGTTTCCAATTATGTCACCCTTTACTGGCACGCGAAACGTGGAACTGGAAGAACAAGAAACGAGGTTCAAACCAAAAACATCGGGTTCCGAGTGGATGTATTTGGACTGTGAATGGATATAAATGTTTGTGTAGGGTTTTCTAAGAAATCTCGTAGCGTATTTTCGGAGTATTTCGTCAAGTTGGCAACGAACCAACGTCCAAACACTTCGTTATTGCACAGGGAGTTCTAACGTGGTCTAATTAATACCTGTTCTGATAGGTGATGATTCTGTGGCTCCAACTCTCCATTGCAAGGCTGGTATAGGACTTCTGTCTTCGTTTTGTTGATGACAAGACCGAAGTTCTGTATATCGCTCGGTGGAATTCAGTAAGTATTTCCTGCATTCGCCGTTCAGATAAGTTGCCGTCAATTCTAAACTTGATGAAAATGCCGTCATCTTCATTTTCCCGGTTAAAAGCATCTTCCAAAACTGCATTAAAGAACAAGATAAAGAGGATTGGGGTGATCACAAAATCCAACACTTGTTCTCCTACCAGCACTCTTGCCAATTCATGTAACACAACAGAATATTGTAAATTCTGAAGTGTTTTATCCTCGCTCAGGGTTCGTGAGTTATTCAGGACCATCTAAGAGGCGGATTACTATTAAACAAACTAAATTTTGGCATTTAAAGGGCATCGCAGTTAACTACCTCTCGTTAATTACCAAGCATGAAACGCTTCAATACATCCAAGTGGATTTTGGTGACCGAGGTGGCGCGACCGGGGGTGGGTATGTTAGCCCCAAAATTTTATGACAAGAACTAGAAGTGCCCTTTTTAGTCTGGTAGGTAAAACGTGGGGTCGCCACCTACCTATACTATCAAGTTTTGTGATTGGTTGATTAAAACAATAAAACAATAGAATCAACCACAAAGAAACCAATGTTCTAACCCTAACCACTTTTGTTCCATATAGCCAATCACAAAACCTGTTCATTTTAGGTACGTATTTACTGAAAACGTGTGCACTCAGGCGCATGATGTTATGACCGAAGCAGAGAAAATGGTTAGACGGAGCAACTTGTTGAAAATATTGTCAAGTGTTCGTAAACTTCAAAGCGACTAAGAAGTTATGTTGAAGATGCCCTGAAAGTGCACAAATCTTTTGTTTTATGTTCATTAATATTTATACAGCACGGTTGAGTGATTAAACCCAAACGCTGCTATTGGCTGCTTCATTATACAGAAAATACAATGTGTTCAGTAAGTGTGAAAGTGCACATATTTACATAAAAGTGAACAAAAACATAGAACAAAAGCCTTCACAAGCCTTGCGAACCAGGTATACTTTCTATTAACTATGGTTTATCATTGCGCGGTCAGCGACGACAAGAATTCGAATTTGTGCCAACTGCTAACTCTCCGAGGCCAAGACGACTCCGAGCTTCTCCGTTGGATTGAACGCAAATATGGACGAACGCGTCACATGAGATGCATTGGTGGCGACATTATTTCGTAGTATTTTGGTATACTTTAATTTACTTATTTTGTGAGTGGAAAAGTGAATGTGAAGTTCCAGGGCAATGAGGGCAGATCGTTAAGTAAGTTATCAATGTTTTTTTACGTGTCAAATTGTAATGCAGTTTGATTTCGATATCTTAAATATTTCATGTCTGAAATATAAGTTGTATCCTCCGAGTTTTAATTATGTTAACATGCTACTGCGCACGCGCGAGCTGAAATTTTGATAAACATGGCCGAGCCAAGGAGCGAGTGATAATATTTCTTCTCAAAACACGTTAGAAGAATACAGTGATACAGAAACAAAAGCGCGTGATCAAGGAGATCTAATTTAGATCTCAATTTTCCTTCACCATAAATCCTTAGAATATATACACTATATATATACATTATTTAAGAAATAGAAAAATTTTCCGTGTTTACATACAGTTATATAAACACGAGTGGAAGTTTGGGAGAACGAAAAATCATAGTGGGGCGAGTGTTTCCACGCGATTTCGAGTGTTTATATAACGTATGGGAACACGGATAAAAATGTTTTCTATTTCTTTTATAAAATAACCCGTAGAAAGCAAATAAAATGTACAAATATCTTTTTTATCAACACGTTAATTCTCCTTACTGCGTATGATGGCGCCGTGATGTCTAATTGATGGCGTATGATGGCTAATTGATGGCGTATGATCCATGTTATTGGGGCGAGCCAATCACAGCGTGCGTAAGACGACTTATTTTATAAATACATATAGAGTTTATTTTCTTCGATTTATAAATTTTTAGTTTTGACTCTATTTGATAAAAAAACCTGCTTTCAACATTTGATGTTTGAATATTACCACACATAGCTGAAAAAGTCCAAGTGCATATGGTGAAGTGAGCTACCAGCAATATCGTTCTGTATCATATACAAAAACAATAAAAAATCTCACACTTTCATTTTGTTGCTTCAACTTAATTATTTATCTACTTATTTAATAATACTACAAATTTAATGATTAATGCCTGGGTCCAATTTCGGCGAGTTGAACAGAATGCAAGAAAATATATTAAAATCAATAAAAAATTAATAATACGAAGTGCAACTATGGCAACCGTTCACGTGATCATATTATGGCGGAAATTTACTAAAAATAATGCAAAATAATATTTGCAACTCGCGGGAGCGTAAAGAGTTTATAGATTATTGTCATAATGCTGCTGTGATAACTTTGGACGTGATACTATATAACTCTGTCTAGAATCTTAGTAATTTGCTATTAGGAAAGAAGATAAAGCAGTCACTATTTCGGCAATTGTACTCACGGCAAAGCTTACTGAGTCTAAATTGTATTTCCATAGTAATATGTCCATCGTTCTAGATGGAGGGTCAAATTTGGATATCTCTTTAACACACACGAGGAACGAAATCACTAAATTAATTAACATTTCCCCTCCCGCAAGTCGAACGAGTTTCATGCGTGGAAAACGTTGCGTTGTCGCCATGATATATATTTAGTCTGCGCGACATGATATATATTTAGTCAGTTACATTATTACAGCACACAAATCACATTGCGCAAATTGTTTTTCTTCGCGTTTGTAACTGAATTTTTGCCACTACAGTGATGAAATCAGTTTAGACTGGTATAGAACGCGGAAAGGGTACAGCGTATATTGTACGCCAACGGTGGCAAAACAATCAGCAAAATATATAAGAAACAAACAGCTTGACCAAATAACGCGAATGTATTCGTGATTACAAAGACGTATAACACGTCTCGTAACTCGTATAGCTAAAACTAAATAGCACTCGTTTTTTTCGGCATTAATTAATTCGCCTGAGATGTTGTTCAAAAAATGTTGTTGTTTTTGTCGTTGATATAAATTTCTTAAAGATCAAATCTACCTGATAAATTGTTTATGCTCAACTTTCAATACTGTTCAGTTCTTACTTTAAGTTTACCAATATTGCCTTGATCACTAGAACTTAGCAGGGTTTGTTCTAGTGATGTGCAAAAGGTAGAAGGGGGGGAGGGGGGGTGTATTTTTAAATCTTATGTGCAAGGGGGGTCATGGAATTTTCTTTTTGTATTAAAGGGTTCAGAAGGTTTTGTCACATCTGTGGTTTTGTTCAAGTTATTGATGAATCTTGCCAGGCCACCCCCGGGCATAAATAATGAATGGTCCCTAAGAGAAGCAAGAGATTGTCTTCTGGAGAAAAAGGTAGACCACAGTTTCAAATACCTTTTGAACAACTGGAATTTCTATTGGAAAGGAAATTTAAAATAACTGAAATCGCTTCCTAAGCTTAGGATGTTACCAATCGATGAATCTAATTCGGAATTTGACAAAGACGTGTATATTGCTCTTGCAGATAGTCCAAATTCGTGTAAGCGCCTTTCAACTGTACGCTTGCTTGTAGCGAAAAGTTGAGCGATTTCAGTGATTTTAAATTTCCTTTCCAATAGAAATTCCAGTTGTTCAAAAGGTATTTGAAACTGTGGTCTACCTTTTTCTCCAGTAAACACTTTTTTGCCATAGTAACGCTACAAGGGTTGCTATCAGAAGTCCTGTGCAGAAGACATTCTCTTGCTTCTCTTAATATACAGTTCACGAATCTTATTGCTGTGTCGTGGAGCCATTCGAGACGATATTGCAAACCATTTATTATATTATCAACACTTTCGGATTCTAGTTGCCTCAAGATAGCGTTCAACACATTCGTCAGTTGGATTCGTATTTCCTCGTGAATATTGATATTAATACTTGTCTCGCTTTCCTCCGCCATTTTACTGGTGACCAGGCCTCCTCCGCCATCAAATCCTTAATTTCGTTTCTGAGTGTCATGCCGAACGAAATTCAGCATATCATAATTGCATAATTAAATGCACAATGCACACGTGCATAATCATATGTGAAATATCAATCTACCCGCTATAATGTTATTGATTTCCATCTTGAAATTTCAGATTTCGTGCGATTTTCGATCCTGGGATAGAATTCCAATGTAAACGCGGTTTGAATTCACGTTCAATCCGGAATGAAACTTACGGTGGCCCAGAGGTGCAATACACAAACGCAAAAGAGAATACACAAACGCAAAAGAGAATACACAAACGCAAAAGAGAATACACAAACGCAAAAGAGAATACACAAACGCAAAAGACAATACACAAACGCAAATTGAGAATACACAAACGCAAAAGAGAATACACAAACGCAAAAGAGAATACACAAACGCAAAAGACAATACACAAACGCAAAAGACAATACACAAACGCAAAAGACAATACACAAACGCAAAAGACAATACACGAACGCAAATTGAGAACCATTCGTAGCGCGGGCTCAAGATTGAAGACCTGACTGGGTAGGTACTTTATCTGACCTCCATTATAGTGTATCATATAATAACTGATGTAACCATGTATACTCTTAAGCCTCTTTACTCTACTTAGCCATCCTTAGCCCTCCTTAGCCATCCTTAGCCATCCTTAGGCCTCCTTAGGCATACTTAACCCTCCTTATAGGCATACTTAGCCCTCCTTAGGCATACTTAGCCCTCCTTAGCTATCCTTAGGCAGCCATCCTTAGCCCGCCCTCCTTAGACATACTTAGCTATAGCCATCCTTAGGCATACTTAGCCATCCTTAGCCCTCCTTGGGCCTCCTTAGAACTCCTTAGCCATCCTTAGCCCTCCTTAAGCATACTTAGCCCTCCTTAGCCATCCTTAGGCCTCCTTAACCATCCTTAGCCCTCCTAGTATGCTTAAGGAGGGCTAAGGAAGTCTAAGGAGGTCTAAGAAGGGCTAAGGAGGGCTAAGGAGAGCTAAGTATGTCTAAGGAGGGCTACAGTAAGTATGCCTAAGGATGGCTAAGTATGCCTAAGGAGGGCTAGGATGGCTAAGGAGGGCTAAGTATGCCTAAGGAGGGCTAAGTATGCTTAAGGAGGGCTACAGTAAGTATGCCTAAGGAGGGCTAAGGATGGTTAAGGAGGGCTAAGGAGGTCTAAGAAGGGCTAAGGAGGGCTAAGTATGCTTAAGGAGGGCTACAGTAAGTATGCCTAAGGATGGCTTAGCCCTCCTTAGCCATCCTTAGGCATACTTAGCCCTCCTTAAGCATACTTAGCCCTCCTTAGGCATACTTAGCCCTTCTTAGACCTCCTTAGACTTCCTTAGCCATCCTTAGCCCTCCTTAGGCATACTTAGCCCTCCTTAAGCATACTTAGCCCTCCTTAGCCATCCTTAGCCCTCCTTAAGCATACTTAGCCCTCCTTAGGCATACTTAGCCCTCCTTAGCCATCCTTAGCCATCCTTACCCTCCTTAGGCATACTTAGCCCTCCTTAGACATACTTAGCCCTCCTGAGGAGAGCTAAGTATGTCTAAGGAGGGCTACAGTAAGTATGCCTAAGGAGGGCTAAGGAGGGCTAAGTATGCCTAAGGAGGGCTAAGGATGGTTAAGGAGGGCTAAGGATGGCTAAGGAGGGCTAAGTATGCCTATGGAGGGCTAAGGATGGTTAAGGAGGTCTAAGGAGGGCTAAGTATGCCTAAGGATGGCTATAGCTAAGTATGTCTAAGGAGGCTAGGGCGGGCTAGGGATGGCTAAGGAGGCCTAAGGAGGGCTAAGGATGGCTGCCTAAGGATAGCTAAGGAGGGCTAAGTATGCCTAAGGAGGGCTAAGTATGCCTATAAGGAGGGTTAAGTATGCCTAAGGAGGCCTAAGGATGGCTAAGGAGGGCTAAGTAGAGTAAAGAGGCTTAAGAGTATACATGGTTACATCAGTTATTATATGATACACTATAATGGAGGTCAGATAAAGTACCTACCCAGTCAGGTCTTCAATCTTGAGCCCGCGCTACGAATGGTTCTCAATTTGCGTTTGTGTATTCTCTTTTGCGTTTGTGTATTCTCTTTTGCGTTTGTGTATTCTCTTTTGCGTTTGTGTATTCTCTTTTGCGTTTGTGTATTCTCTTTTGCGTTTCAGCGTTTGTGTATTGTCTTTTGCGTTTGTGTATTGTCTTTTGCGTTCGTGTATTCTCTTTTGCGTTCGTGTATTCTCTTTTGCGTTTGTGTATTCTCTTTTGCGTTTGTGTATTCTCTTTTGCGTTTGTGTATTCTCTTTTGCGTTTGTGTATTGCACCTCTGGGCCACCGTAGAAACTCAATCCGGATGCATGTAAACAGCCCCACAATCTCCAGTTTGCCATCAACGTTTGAATTAGGTGAAATTTCTCTACCGATGACGTCACAATCATTAGTAACCTTTATAGCACATCAATGCAAAGCTCAAATCATAAAACATTTTGTCATTCAACTATTCACTTCATGTAAAATTTATATTAGTAATATCGTATTTGGGGTCATGGGCACTTTAAAAGCTAGTAAAGCTCATTTTGTATTTCTTTGTAATACCGTTTGCTTTCCGAAATTTGTGCCGAGGTTTCCTTGGACATCGGTTTCAGTTCTTTTCAGTTTCAGCTTTCTTGACCGCGTAGGGGCCTGGAACTCACGTCCAATGTCAGCCATTTCTATATAGTGCAGACCACTGATCAGTGGGTTACAAGTATATTACGTTATCAATCCAAGATGGCGGCGGTGCAGTCTTCCCTTTCGCACACGGTCCCCAACTCCCCTGAATCCTAACCCCCCGTAATTATTCGCAACACTGCCACAGCTTCACACAGTTCTTCCGTATATATTAGTAAAAAATTCTGGTGGATTAGGATTCAGGGTGGCTGGGGTCATTGTTTAGGATGGCAAATACCGTTCGGGATGGCAAAGGAAAGACTGCGGCGGCGACCAAGTTACAAGCGGATGTGCCTCAATGTTAAGGATATTGTAAAACTAATTATTGATTTTTCTCAGAAACTACGAATACATTTAGGGCCACTGAACAGCCTCGTACCCAGGCGCTTGTTTTGCTTTGCGCGGCTTATTTACGTAAAGGCGCGCGCGCAGAAATTTTTTTTGGGATCACTTTCCATGGGAAAGATTGGAAACAACAACATGGGAAAGATTGGCTAACTAGATTGGGAAAGATTGGAAACAACAACATGGGAAAGATTGGCTAACAAGATTGGGAAAGATTGGAAACAACAACATGGGAAAGATTGGCTATCAAGATTGGGAAAGATTGGAAACAACAATATGGGAAAGATTGGCTATCAAGATTGGGAAAGATTGGAAACAACAATATGGGAAAGATTGGCTAACAAGATTGGGAAAGATTGGAAACAACAATATGGGAAAGATGCCAGTGGCTAACAAGATTGGGAAAGATTGGAAACAACAACATGGGAAAGATTGGCTAACAAGATTGGGAAAGATTGGAAACAACAATATGGGAAAGATTGGCTATCAAGATTGGGAAAGATTGGAAACAACAACATGGGAAAGATTGGCTATCAAGATTGGGAAAGATTGGAAACGACAACATGGGAAAGATTGGCTAACAAGATTGGGAAAGATTGGAAACAACAATATGGGAAAGATTGGCTAACAAGATTGGGAAAGATTGGAAACAACAACATGGGAAAGATTGGCTAACAAGATTGGGAAAGATTGGAAACAACAATATGGGAAAGATTGGCTATCAAGATTGGGAAAGATTGGAAACAACAACATGGGAAAGATTGGCTAACAAGATTGGGAAAGATTGGAAACAACAATATGGGAAAGATTGGCTATCAAGATTGGGAAAGATTGGAAACAACAATATGGGAAAGATTGGCTATCAAGATTGGGAAAGATTGGAAACAACAATATGGGAAAGATTGGCTAACAAGATTGGGAAAGATTGGAAACAACAATATGGGAAAGATTGGCTAACAAGATTGGGAAAGATTGGAAACAACAACATGGGAAAGATTGGCTAACAAGATTGGGAAAGATTGGAAACAACAATATGGGAAAGATTGGCTAACAAGATTGGGAAAGATTGGAAACAACAACATGGGAAAGATTGGCTATCAAGATTGGGAAAGATTGGAAACAACAACATGGGAAAGATTGGCTATCAAGATTGGGAAAGATTGGAAACGACAATATGGGAAAGATTGGCTAACAAGATTGGGAAAGATTGGAAACAACAACATGGGAAAGATTGGCTAACAAGATTGGGAAAGATTGGAAACAACAATATGGGAAAGATTGGCTATCAAGGTACCAAAAAAAGTGATCCCAAAAAATAATTTTGCCGCGCGCGTAGCAATTAGCAAAATAAGCGCCAGAAATAAAGAAATACCAGCCTCGCGCGTGGCTGGCTACTCACGGTGCCCGAACACAGAATTGAAATGTTGAGTTTATAAGTTGGGTTAGTATTTCTTTATTTCAGGGTTAGGACTAGAGTTTTTATTTGGATTATGTTTAGAGTTGTCTACCGGAAAACAATGGGCACAGAGTACGTCGCACGGTGATGTAACCTACATTTACAACATTTGGATTATGTTTTGTGGAATTTAGGGGTCGCTGGACATGAAGAACCAGTGAATTAACCAGTGATGTACAGAACTGTTTAACGATACTCCACAAAGACGTAAAAATGTTATGTTTAGTACAATTGTTCATTTTTAAAACTCATTACAATGAGTTGATTACTCATTACTCTAAAATAATTAATTGTAAGTTAAATTAAGGCAGTGAGTTTGTACAAGCTACAGACAGTATTTTTCCAACATTTAAAAAGTCAAACGAACTTTAAAACGATGCTCACGTCGAGAAAGCATTTTAAAATGATGACGACGATGGCATTAACCGTTCATTGATATGTTTCCCCTCTAATTATAGAATGTCAAAGCAACATAATCCAGAACTTAGATTATCGTGAGCTCTCAAACAAGTTTTTCGCTTTCTTATTCTGATAATGTAATCACAGCGAAACTAAAGTTTCTTAATGAATACTCTGCCTTCAATGACAAAAACAACAACAACAACAACAACAACAACAACAACAAACAAACAAACGAACGAGGCATCGTGCTAGATGTAAATTCTGTAAATTCTGCGCTGTCACATTTTGTAACGGCTTATTCTTTTAATTTGTGTTTGTGATAAATTCAATTAGATTTATCATTAGTATTTTAATCTATTTGAAAACTTCAAATCTTAACGTTTGAAAACGGAATCATACGAAAGAACGGTCAATCCTGTTTATAATCATTTTCAAAGCTTGTTCCGACGCAAATAACATCGCCTACGCTACCGGTCATTATTTATGGTTGGGGTGGGGGCGAAGAGAAATATATTTGGTCCTGAAAATTTTTTACCCAACCAAATTAAGATCAGAAATTTAACCGACCCAACCATTTATGGGTAAAGAAAATCCAACCCAAGAAGAATTTTTTTTAGATAAAGCCCAATTGCCAGCATATCTTCGATACAAGTTTTAATACTGTAACTTTCAGATTATTATCTCCCTATACAGAGCAGGAATACAAGGAAAACAAGGAGAGAAATACAATAACAAAAGCTAATGTGCAATGACTAAGGAGAACTGGAGATGATTTTTTTATGGAAATAGTCATGAAAATTTTGCTACCGAACCCTTCAGAGAAGTGATTTTTCCCCCAACCATTTATGTCTAAGACTTTTCAGTTACCCAACCATTTTCTCTTCGCCCCCCACCCCGGCCATAAATAATGACCGCTATCTAAAGGTTAATTAGACCAAAAATAACTTAAAATGAGTCTCGCGTGATACATTACGTGCTGCTTATGTTATTGTTGGCATAAGGTATTTTATAAAGACAAGTTTCTGACCTAATGAATATTATATAATACGTCTTCTTACGACTACTTTACATCAAGGATTGTTCAGACACAAGGTTATGGCTAGATACTAGGTCTGAGTCGTCTTCTGGACGATCCTTTTAGTTATTAGCAAACCATTAGGTGGGGGTTAGGGTTAGGATCAAAGTTGTTTTGGAGTTAGCAGTTCTATGATGTATTTCATCATACAGGCATGTCCGATCGTACGATAGCAGTACAATGTCTCATTTCGTCCAACCTATCGCGGATACTAAAAAAGATCGTCCAGAAGACGACTCAGTACCTCTGTAAGTATTCCATCTTATAACCACAACCTATAAACAACAAACGAATTTCGTGGGCCAGCATGATTGTGAGCGCTCAATGCATCACGGTGAGACTCGTCGTTTAACGTGGATAGGTTTTACTTTGAGTTATTTTTTAAGTTTTAAAAATTTATTTTTTGGTTTGATACATTTTTCAAATCAAAGACAATTTTCTCATGATATATTTTAGATTCAAATAGATATTTTTTAGTCTTCCCAAGACATCAAGACCCCGTCTACAAGATACCGCTATACGGTACGAAATGAATACGGTACACCAGCAGGATCGGTTTGAATACAGCATCGTTTACCTCACTTTATATTGGAATACAAATCGTGACCACGTTGTACTATTTAGCTTGCTAAAGCTGGATTTCGATTACGTATAGGTTATTTTGAATTTAGGGTCTTTGAAATGACATTTCCTGCATTTTAAGAGTACTTTTGAGTAAACTCTAAAGACCCTTGTGGTGTATCCATTATTTTTAAGAAAATATTATTAATAGCACCATTAATAAAAAGATGCAGTTTGCCGGATGGGCTGATGGACCCCCCGATGCGGCGCACCGTTTGCACACCCGTAGTGCTGCCACTGATAGCTCGCCAGCTCATTTCTGTTACTTTTCACTTCAAGCTGCATGACATTGTAGCGGCATTGTGTAGAGACTAGAACATTTTTCAATCCAATACCATATTCATTTTGTACCAGCATCGTGTAAACGTTATCTTATTCATAGATAATAGAAGGATAGGAAACTTAAACGATCAAACCGGAAACGATGTTTGTACAACTTGTTATGGTAATTATACGCTTATAGACTACGATAAGTTATTGCTGAATTTAAACAATTGTATAATATTACTTCATTACGTTACTATTACGTTAATATTACTTCTTACGTTCAGTAGTATCTGATTGTAGCTATGTGGGCCCCCCAGGGCATTTTGCCTCCACAGCGGAAGGTCGGCGAAAATGGCCCTGAGATCGGCTGGTCCATTCTATAATGCGATTGGCTTGTCATAAAACTCAATTAATTCAGCCGAGTATAATTTATTCATCTAAATCTGAATGCTGTCTTCAAATTTTACAGCAAATTAGAAGTGATAGCTTTCGCTAAATTGGATATATGCATCTTCATATCTTTTGTAAGAGATAACCATGGATGTATGGTGGATTATTAAGCTTGTTAGCTGCTTTTAGCCGACGAATGCTGACATGAACAACTCTGAAGAGCATTGAATATTTCGCAATTATTCAGGTTAACAAAGTAGACAAAGGCAATGGAACAAAGACCACAAAAATTATCATAATTTAAACACCCAGAAATTCTGGGTGTCATGTGACCAGCCGATCCCAGGGCCATTTTCGCCGACCCTCCACCGTGGAGGCAAAATGCCCTGGGAACGAGGTTGATTAACCTCTTATAATCGTATAATTACCATAGCAAGTTGCGCAAACTTTGTTTCCGGTTTCGTTAACTTTCCTATCCCCAGTCCCCCTTACATTATCTAAGATCTTATAGAAATTGTTATTGAAAGTGTATATAAACCCACCACAGGTTTTTTTCCAGAATAATTGAAAAGTTCTTTTATAGTTTTCGATTTGGTCCATTCGTTTCCGATATATCTGTCTTAAAAAGCCGCAAATTAGAGAGGCCTGGGACGAGCCACATGTGACGTCATCTCAAGAACGAGCAGATTGCACACAATAAGGAAAACAATTACATTTGACAACAAACGTGTAAAAAGCTGTAAAAAGCGTGTAGAGTAAGAAACGTAAGAAATGCAGTTCTGTGATTGTGTGACAGAGATCGTGGAGTTTACATCCTTGAGATGCAACATGGTCTCCTACCCAGAATTACCAATAATCCGTAATTATACAAGTGCCTTGAATTACCAATATAATCAGTAATTGTAAGGATCATAAGAATCCCACAAGCATTACTTCTCATAATCCTAAAAATAACTAATTCTAGGAACTTGTACAATACACGGATCGTGAATCTCAAGAAATGTGCGTATTTGGAGCATTATGGGATATTTTAGGTGAGTAAAACTCCTATGTATCACGATGGTCAAAAAAGAAATGACGGTAAAAAAGCATAACACTTAAAAATTAAGTACTTCTAAATGTTATTGACGTACTCAATGAAGTCAGATGGCCGAAAAAACAACAGAATCGCCATTAACATTCTACATCCGGTTGGCTAAATAATATTCAAGTGTTTATGTTGTTCAAGTTTAACTACAATGTTTCTACGCATGTAACATGAAGAATCAAAGCTCTTTATTAAACATAAATCGTAGAAAACAACGAAAAATAACCATTTTTTAAACGTCCGTGATTAAACAAAACCGTGACTTTTACTCACCTCTAGTATCCCACAATACAAAGCGCGGGTACATTTTTTGAGATTCGCAATCCGTGTATTACCGATTATTGGTAATTCTAGGCAGGAGAATATGCTGCGAGATGACGTCAAGATTGAAGTCAGATAGGTACCAGACCCTTTGCAATTAGCGGAAATTTTTAGTGGGGGATTTGGCCATGTTTAAAAAGAGTTAGATCGGAAACCAATAAACCAAATCAAAAATTATAAAAGAACTTATCAACTATTTTGACGTCCCCCATAACAGAAAGCGAAAAACTGTGGAGGTTTTATAAGCACTTTAATGAAAATAGTAAAAAGAAACAGGCGCGTCATTTGAGCCTTGTTGTCTTGGTGTGCCCCACTTCTCTATAGCGACTATATTATATCGTTCAAACTTACGAGTTTAAGGCTATAAATAGCAGTAGGGAGACGAAGATCACAGTTTTATAAACTATTCTTTCTACATCGGCTATTGGTGAAATGTAACTGGAATTCAAGCCAGAACCAGGCGATGTTAACCGCGCAGTAAGAAAGATTGGGAATCTAGAAAAAGACACGAAATTGAAGTAAAATTAGAAAAGTACTGATACACTTAAACACGGAGTGCTTCCATATATTGGCGGTGAGATGCTCACCGTGCCTGTGATTGGTCAGGAAACAGAGAGAAATGAGAAGTAATTCAAAACAAAAAAATCTCCATTGTTTCGAGACTCCATTGTTTGAATTGATTTTTAAAATTTCAAAGACTCCATTGTTTCGAGGGGGATGGGCTTCCCCTTTTATGCGAGCACTCCGTGTTTAAGCACGGTTCTCATATATCGGCGACGGTCGCCGATGAGGGATTTGCGACGTCGGCGACGCAAATTTCGAAACCGTAGACGGTCGGACACCTGTTTGATGGTCGGTGGAATGTTTTTATTATGTATATATATAGTTTACTTACAATAGGTTACATAAATATTGATTATTAACCAAAAAATTTCAAGTTCGTTTGCATAGCCGAGTGGTCTGTGTTATTGATTTTTAGTTAGGTTAGGTTAGGGTTAGTTTTAGGGTTTGGTTTGAATATTATCAAAAGAATAGGCGCGCGTAAAAAAGTCCCAAGATTCCATCGACCATAAAAGAGGTGTCCGACCGTCTACGGTTTCGAAATTTGCGTCGGCGACTGGTTGCGACATATGAGAACGCGTTTGAAATGTCATCGGCGATCATCGGCAGGAACAAAAAAGTTTGTTTCCTGCGATCATCGCCGATCATCGCAGACTATCGCAACACAAGAAAGACTCTTTCTTTCTCAAAAGTACAATTATTAGTCGCAGTTGACTAGTAATAATCAATCGAGTATTCAAAGCAGCCATTTTGACGAAGTTTCGGTTCTAAATTTAACATTTCACGGCAAAATCAGACCACATACTCGATGTTGTCGAAATATGTGAACGCATCATCGGCGATAGTCTGCGATAAATGTCGGCGATGATCGGCGACCGTCGACGATATATGAGAACTAGGCTATAGTCTTAAAACGTACCTGATGAGCATGCTAGGAATAGGAAACTGGTTGCCATGGAAGGTTGAGGGTCATAGCTTAATATTCAGAATGAAAAATGTTAAATACAACGCGTTTCATCTTCTTAGCTTGTATGATTTGTAAAAGCGAAAATTGCGGTAGAAGAAGTGGTGTTGATTTGGAATTGCTGAAAATTGGTGTTGTATTTGCAAACCAGCTGTCTATAATATGCTAACGTAAAAATATACCATGCTTGCAGGATAAAAGTATGTGCAAAACCTAAAGAGCTGAACGAAGTTGTTCAAAGGTTATTAGCACTAATGCAAGGTGAACATTAAAGAATGCTCATTTCTTTACAATTTCTTTACCACCTGTTCATCTGTTACAAGAAGACTAAGGATGGTTTACAATAATACATATATAGAGTAGTTAAATAAATCATTTGAATAATTTACATATTGTATAAAAAGCTATATCCAAGTCTCAACTCCTGAATGGGCACTAAGTGTAAAATGGTGGTCCTTATAAGGAAGTAAAAAAAGTCGTTTTGGGTGATCCGTTTGAATCGGACAATATTGGGGCAGACAACGCGAACGGCCATTGGAGATTTGTGATCTGACGAACTACATAAACAGGTTTTTACGAAGGGTAAATACGTTTGCGTGATATAACAGGTACGTATGTTATGTACGTATGTTATGTACGTATGTTATGTTTAGACTCGCTGATACAAATCTGTTTTCAAATTGAAATCCAGTAAATATTGACCGAGATAGCGTTCAAAATCTACGTAAAACGAAACGGTCTTTTGTGATTTATTATCTGAAGAGACAACAAATACACGGCGTACGCGGTTTGGGCCCTGGGGACTATGGATGGGGAAAATAAACTCTAGGGGGGAGAAAAGGCGTATATATATATATAGGCGACAATATTTGGCGTTTTACGAACTGGCTGGGAACCAGAATATGAGGTCCGTCTATCCTTTACAATAATAATAATAACATGCTGTAAGTCACTAAATCCTAACTAAAATTTCTTTAACATTCTTACCAATTTACTGCAGCAGTTCTTTAACAAGCGGTGGAATTTCGATTTTACCCAACATCTCAAAAACTGTGTAGTTTTCAAACGCTTTAGCACTGTATGACCTCAGTGTTGGTAAGCACAGGAGAACTTTGCCAAGCCTGCTCTGCTGGAAAGGATAATAATTTTTGACGTAATACTGGAGACACGAGGAAATCGCAGACTGTAGATATGCAACTCCGGCTTTATTTTCAAGCTCTGGACAATCTGTAACGTGATAAGATAGTTTGGTGTGTATTACAAAATGTTGAATTGAAGTATATTATCTGTCCATGAGGATAAAGGAATAGAATTAATAGTGGAATAAAAGTTTATTTTAAAGGACATTGGTAACAAAAAATATAAGTATCATTTATTATATGGCTGAGCTAGTTTTCAGGTCTGTATACGCCAAATAACGCACGCTGATTGGTTACTGAGAGGTCCAGGAAAAGGCGTATTGCCTCTCCCAGCCTATATAGGCTGCGAGGGCAATACACATTTTCCGGATAGGTGTGAGTTTTGGCGGGAAAGAGTTGATTTGAATGAAATAAAAACGAGCTAGGCAACCTTCGGTCCAATGACGTGTACACAACTTCAAATTATATAAAAGGTACGTGTGAATTACGGGACCATTTTTAACGACAGTTTTTACAACACAAAAGGTTGTGCAACATCGTTTACACTAGTAAAAATTGTGCATAAAAATCCTCTCAAATATCAACTTTAATATCTCAACTCTCAAGAACTGAGGTAAAGTTATAAATGGTAGGTTTTGTAGGAGTTGTAGCAAAAAATAACTTACTTTTAAATAAAAGGTCTTCAAGTATGTTTAGAAATGTTATTACAGAGCTTTAGATTGACGTTTTTTCTTGATAATAGCAAACCGCTAGAAACCACGTGACCAACGTCCAGTGGTCAGGTTATACGTCTTGGGTTAAGGTTTTTCTGCTGGAACGGCTTCTTGAGGTAAGTGAATTACGGCAAGGTTTTTATGTAACTTTTACTCAACCAATCCACGTTTGGGGTGTAAATTTATATGCGCTCAATCACGAAAGTAACAAGAATAAATCCACTACAGAACGTGCACCAGGATAAGAAATCGGCGCGATTAATCTCAGTGTAGTGTAAACGTCATAGAGATCATATATAAGACTAGAGGGGGCATTGGGGCCTGAATTTTGGAACCAACTAAGCGCCGTCATCTTGGGAAAATTGGGGGGCAACCACTGACCTCTATATATAACTGGATTGCTGGGTCTCTGCAAGTGTCGTAAAAACGATGGCGTCAGCTGGAGTCTATTTTCTCATGATAGCGACAACTGACCTGCATTTACAACAGTCTGTTGGCGAATTGTTAGGCGGAAAATATTTTTACTTTGAAAAATTAAACACAAATATACAGTATTTTCTCGTTTTATGCTTTTAAATTCCTGATATAATTTGTGTTTTAATGTTTACTGGGATCGCTCTCAGTAAACACGTATCCAATGATCTATTCAGCATTCTCTATTCTGTAAAAAGTTTCTATAGATAAACAACCTTGAAGAACAAAAGCAACAAGTTCGCACTTTATATCTCACCTGAGGATAAAAGTCTAAAAGAGATTAAATGTCATACAACCGAAAATAATTTCATACGTCCTCCGAGTGTTGACAACTAGTGCATTGACGGCTTTTAGAATTTAGTGGAAAGTTTTCTGGTCATAAAAAACATCTCCACTTTCAAGGTTTTTTTGTCCAGTCTCCTTTTTGAAGAGGGAAAATGTCGTTTGTATCACGACACGGGAAAAAGGACTCCAACTGACGCCATAGATATCGTATCAAACACATTTGATTGGTCGTTGGACATACGTGCGCCAACAATCCAATGACCAGTAGTCACTACCATGAAAAAATAGACTCCAGCTGACGCCATCCTTTTTACGACACTTTCTGTGAGTGATTGGTAATGGGACAAAGCAGTTCAGTTATATATAAAGGTCAGTGGGGGCAACTGGGGCAAATTGGAGCGCAAACTTCTGGGTACCAGGCCTTTTTCTGCAATTCGAGAACCTCGCGGTCCAAAACAAGGAATCGTAAATTCTACAATGTTTGTGTTTCTTTTTCCACTATTTGTCTATTTGGCGATCAAGCCTGTTGTTCTATTGTTACTTGAAGCATTTCCTGCTGAGTAAAAGATCAAAATGATTGCTTTAAAAATTTAAATATAAAATTGTCCCCCAATTTATCCAAGATGGCAGCCTTCAATTGGTTCCCCACGGATGACTGAGATCAGGCCCCAATGCTCCCTCTAGTTTTATTTATGATCTCTATGGTAAACGTCCCTTTATACACACTTAATACTAATTACTTACCAGATGTCAACAACACCAAGGCACATAGGCAAGCAAACTCGCTTTTGTCAGGGCCAACAAGGCGAATCTTCTCCGTAAACTCCTCATGACCGTCAATCATATTTTGGGTCCAACCCATTTTCAAAACTTCGGAATGAGGTAGGCATAACTCTTTCCCAAAAACTGTAATTCCTCTTGGGTAACTTAGAGAACGGTAGGAAAGCCTTAGAACAACCAGGTCCATCCAACACGATCGCAAGATGCATACTTTATCATCATGCTGTAAATCGTTGAAACCGGGCACATATTTTGACCAAGAGATGATGTTTTTTAAGTCATCATAACCTGACTTTAGAAAGACATTCACATCATAATTGCCGCACTCGTCTTTTATATTGGAGACATCCGCAACAGGCATCTTATCAGGTTGCGCATCCGTCAGTTGTTCTAAAGAAGTTCAAAGCAATGTTAGGTAATGAGGCGGTCAGCGGCGATCGTTTGCAAGGTTGTTTTCTTCGGTTTTCAGTTGGCCTTAAAGGACGAGTGTCATGCAGGGCGATGCATTGTGCGCTTGTGTTATTTTTTACAAACGCCAAGTTTTGTCATTGGTTGATTAAAACAATAAAACAATAGAATTAACCACAAAGAAACCAATGTGCTAACCCTAACCACTTTTGCTCCATGTAGCCAATCACAAAACCTGTTCATTTTAGGTACGTCTTTTACGAATAGAAAAACGCCGCATTTTGTAAAAAAGCCGCGTTTGTAGAAAAACGCCGCATTTTGTAGAAAAACGCCGCGTTTTGTAGAAAAACGCCGCATTTTGTAAAAAAAACGCGGCGTTTTGTAGAAAAACGCCGCGTTTCCAACAAAATGAATATTAAATCAGGTATAATTCATAGATATTGAGAGATACAAACGAATTTCATGGCAGAAAAATGGCCACCAGTGAGATTGTGAGCGCGCAATACATCACCTTGAGACTCTTTACTTTTGAAGCCCGAGACATGTGTTGTTATTGACTTGTTTCAGGCTCTAATCAGATCAATTTCCTCTATTAACTCCCCCTGGGGCCTTATTCATTTTAGTTCATCAATTGGGAGGATGGTATTTAGAAGGGGCTTAGTAGAGGGTCGTCGCCATACACGAGAGGTAGGCTTCACAATGGCCGCTATCCTGACAATGAATTGTGGCTAAGTACAGAAAAACGCCGGTGAGTCATTGGTTCCTAAATATAAACCTAATACTAACCACTTACCCTAACAATAATCTCTACCTTTTATACTCTTTATGGTTACACACGAAATAGAACGCAGATTTAAGGTGGCTCAAAACAGTTTTTTTAATGTGCCTCTGTGATCAAATTTTTGGTATCACGAATTTTTACATATTTGTAAAGAGCATGGCGTTCTTACTTAACTTGCCAAATTTCAAGCATTGCGAGCATGGGAAGTCGCCTTTTCAGACTGTTTTTATACGAGATTATACGGCCGCCATTACTCGAACATGTTCCGGACGCTAAGCTTAGGTTGCGATTAGAGGAAGTGACGTCAAAGACCCAACACGTCGCTAGTTTTGTATGAATATAGAGCTACTTGGGGAAAACTTTCTATTGTAACTGTACTTGTCGTATAATTTCCATAAAGCTTTGTCACGTGTTGAGTCTCGTCATAATCACATACTCTGTGGTAGAATCGCAGGCTGTCTGGAACAAGTTTTGAGCAATGGCGGACAAAATTTGGGCGACTTTGGAGGTTAAATTTCTTGTGATAGAATGTTTGTTGTTAATTTTTTTAGCAAATGCGAACATTTATTAACCTAAAATGATGTTCTGTAACAAAAAATGCCGGGAAACGTAATGTGATATTTCGTCGCAGGGGCACTTTAAGCATGGACAATCAATGAACAAATTATAAAAGCAACCTGTAAAACAAATGTAATAGCTTTTCTTCAGAGAGAAAACATTTGGTAAGCTGGACAAAAGGCTTGGTTGACGAAATTGTTCGTGGCTTTTCGTAGCATAGTCGGAAATGCCCGTTCTCTGCGCCGTGGGAAGCATGATTATCGAAGCATTCCTCTCCTCGTGTGGTCTAGAATGTAGAGCGCGTTTTTGTTTTCCCAAAAGATTCTCGAAAAACCTTGTTCATGTCGTCGTGTATCTTGCTTACTTGAGCGTTCCAAATCGCAGCAACTCGCTGCCGGAGGCTGTCGTGCCATAGTTGGGAATGCTCGTGTTCTTCGAGTGCGTTTTTGGTTTTTGCTAAGAGAATTTCGACAAACCTCGAATTTTTTTACAAGATTTCTGTAGTTTATTAGGTAAGTTGTATCTTTCTCGTTTTACACGTTTTTATTAAACATTTTGTACTTCATTGTTCGACCATGCATGAATGTGCTTTGATCATGGACGTTTTTGTTGTTCAACACAAAGTTGTTGTGCGACACAAAGAACGTTTCCGCAGCAGTATATCGTTGCCTGTAATAATAACACTTCGTAAATTGAGTTTTTTCTCCTTTTTTCAGGTCAATCTGCTGCGTGTGTTCAAAGTTCACTAACCATCAACATATAAGTTTAGGCGTAAGCCGTCAAAACAACGCTCCGTTGACTGAAAACTATTGTTGAATCTATAATTGCATTTTTTAGTTGCTAGCCACCCAATCCACCCCGAGATCCGTCCATGTACCATTGCTTTCGAGACGGTCAAATATGATGTGCAAGTAAATCGAGGAATCCAGGTCGGTGAACGATGACAATACAATCAATAAACATTTGTTGATATGTTCAGTCTTGATTTCGGGTGGTAAGGAGACGTATCTTGCAGACTTGCCGGGATATTTACACAAAAAATTGCGAAAAATTCATGTTACTTCCCGGTATTGTCCAGCAGTGCCACTTGAAGAATTTTCGAGCATTTTCACCAGCAAAAACTGACACAATTTGTTGGGTGAACCAAAATGACCTTGTTGTCCTTGCATGCATCACCCGACGCTCTGACAACCAATCAGATACGCGACAGAGGTTATAAATAAATTTCTGTTTGATCAAATAGAAAAACGACCTTTTGACATTTTTGTCGTGTAACTCAAAAAGCTATAGAGGTGATCTCCAACAACTCTTACCCTTTATTAGTGCTCTCTCAACTTCTCGCGTGTATTCGTGCTCTCTCAACTTCTCGCGTGTATTCGTGCTCTCTCAACTTCTAGCGTGTATTCGTGCTCTCTCAACTTCTAGCGTGTATTCGTGCTCTCTCAACTTCCCTCGCGTGTATTCGCGCTTTCTCAACTTCTCGCGTGTATCCATAACTCGATGGACAAAGCCAAATCATGAACCATTTCTTAAATGGCAAACATTCTCGCACACACGAATGGTCACACGAGTTTTTTTGTAAGGTTTTCCCGACTCCTAGCTGCATGTATGGCATTTGGTGAAAATTTCTGTTTCGAGCCACCTTAATTTGAAAGCGCAAGTCATTTCATAGCCCTGACGACCTTTATATACGACACACGATCGACCAAACTTATTTCTTTTGTTTTTTTCACACCATGCACCAATCAATGAAACGGAAACTACTTAAACGGCAAAAAGTACACAAGCTACAGCGTATCCGTCATTCCATTGACCTGTCAAACATAAGGTGTGATTGGCAATTTTGTTTGAAAACCTAGAAATAACTTACACGCTTAACACTAGGACCTAGGACCCAGGTCGCCAATTTGTGTCCTCGCCAATTATTACCAACTCGCCAATTTATTACCAATTTATTATACTCGCCAATTTATTACCAACTCGCCAATTTGTGTCCCAATTTCTATCGAAATGGCGTTGTGAGATAAATCGGGGAGCGTAACATACGCATGCAACGTCGATTTTACCGTTACCGAAGCATTGAAAGTTTTTGATATGGAATCAAAAACTTACAACGCAAATCTGCAATGGAAGCAGAAGTTGATAAGTGTAGTATACAGATTTGAGCACAAGCGATTATATCAAAATGGAGGACGAGCATGATAGTTAGCCGACGTTTTGACCTCATAATAACAGCCATTTTTAAATTACCGCGAATTCGATTTGGTCCACAACGCCATTGTGATGACACAAATTGATGACACAAATTGGCGGGATACATTTATTGTTTTGTCATTGTTATTCAGTAAATTAGGTAAAGGCGAAACATGTAGAGAACATTACTCATTAGAGTGTAGACAAGGAATATAGATAGATTAAGTAGATTAATGTAAGTAGGAAAAGGAACTTTTACTAATAGCGCTCCGTCGAGATGACGTCAGTACCGATGTTTGTCCGCTTTTACCCATAATTCTTGCGGCCATAACAAAAGAAATAGCTCATTTGCAATAATTTGTGAGTCAAATTTGGTTTGTTTGTCCGCTTTTTGAGCTATTAATAGCAGCCAGACTCTACGCTATTAGCAGACCACAATAACAGGAAAGAGCCTACGTGCGACTATACACAAGAGACGTGCGTATTTGTGGGCGGTTGCCAAAGCAATACGTCATTATGGGAAGAAATTAGATGGATGGATGATGGATGGATGAACTTTATTTAAAACACGGTGTCTCATCATATAAAAATGCTCTTCCTGAGAGCCGTGTACATATTATATACAAAAAGTGAAATATAAAAAGAACTAAATTATGAGTTAAAAGGTATTTACATTCAAAAAGATCTATATATTAAAAACTAACGTTATATACATATTTATTAATAATGTAAATTATTTTTAAAAATATCAATATTTTCTGAAGTATCCTAGAAGTATCCTAGAGTGATCTTGGAACGAATATCTTCCTGTTGGTTACGGTATAAATAAGAGTACATGATGAGTGTTTGAGAGTTGAGATTTGGAGTTGAGAGTTCAAAGTAAGAAAGTTGGAGTTGACCGTCAATGAGTGCGCACACGACTGTGCATCAGAGTGTATAACAGAGTGTTATTGGTAAATCAAAGAGTGTTATGATTGTCAGTATATGTATCAGAGTGTGGAACCGATGGTAAAATAAAAGATTGAAACGAAATATAGTCTCATTTGATCGTGAGGGCCAGTGACGCATGCACAGACTTTGTCTGAAGAGTTCCGAGACATACATGAAGATTTTAGATCTGCACGGCCGTACTCAGAATTTTACAGGGGGGAGCTCACTTCCCTGACGCACGAGCTTGTACCGACTACATCCTATATATCGATCGAAGCTTGTCAAAATATTGTCTTTCCGTTGGGTACCTACTAAAATGACCCTGGTCAGCTGGTGAAATGGTTAACTAGAAGTCCTACGTTAATAACGCGCTCTCAATGCGAAATGAAAACTTGATGACATTGGTGTTCTCTCGTTGATCACATTTACAAACAAAACATTTAAAGTGTATATGAAATGAAAATTAAGTTTGTCTTATTTGAAAAAACTCTTGAAATGATAAAGGAACTCCATCTATCGTTTTTTTCATATCGCTTTTCGTTCTTGAGATATTGCGCTTTGTTTGATATGTAGATAGCACACTGCATACGACACATTAAATAATGAGTTGTTGTAAAAGTAGAAATATCGTTGAAGTTATCAAACAAAGTCACACTAAATGTAAGGGGTATTTGTCTTATGACACCTAATACTGAAAGTTTCGATTGATTTAACGAATAATTTCAATAATATACATGGTTACTCAACAACTCATTATGAAGTGTGTTATGATAAACCATAGATGAGCGATATGGATAAACCATAGATGCAGAGTTCCGTTATCATTTCAAGAGTTCTTTCAAATAAGACAAACTTAATTTTCATTTCATATACACTTTAACATCAACATTAGATTTGCGAGTCTTAAATTTGGTAGTTTGAAATTAATTTAAACTGTGTTTAATTAAGTTTGAAATTAAGTGCTAAACTTGTCCGTGTTAAATCGAACACTATAACTTCTGCCGACTGAAACTCGTTTTTGCCCGATTCTCCTTGCGAGCGAAAAATTGCCCGATTCTCCTTGCGAGCGTGGACGATGCAAAACGTCTATTATTAGAAGGAGGGCTTATTGTTGGTGTGCAACCAATCGCCAGAGATTCAAGGGACAAAGACAATTTCGCCATGGTGGATGAAATTACAATTATTACAACTAAGCAAAAACCTTTGTTAAGATAAAGTTCATTTATTATGCCGAAGGGGGGATGAAGATGTCTTGAAAAAAGTTCATATTTTACAGGGCCGCTGTTGGGGTTATCGCTAAATTTTGACGACCCCCCAAATGATACTTTAAAATTTCCAATGCCGACACCATCCCTTCTCTATATACATGAGGAAACATTTTACACGATACCTGAGATTTCATATATTGCCAGTACAAGCAAGAACGTCACATCGGTGGCGTTGATTGACATTGATTGTGATGTTCTATATATATTAAAACTAGAAAGTGAAAGCTGATTCGGTCAAAGCATCATGAAAAGATGTGTATGGAAATATTGCATGACTGATCATGAACCCTGGTTATATTAAAATGTTGGTAGGAGTGAACACCCCAAGTTGGACCAAAACTTTACAAAGTTTATAGCCCCCCTTCGGTATATAGAAAACTTTCAGAGCTTAATGCCAGAAAATATTTCGGGGCCTCCCCTTAATATCTTCATCCCCACTCGGCATAATAAATGAACTTTCCCTAAAATCATCCAACATGGCGGCAATGACGTAACATTATGGTATTTCTTATCTATCAATAACTCACTTATGATTCCCATGTAATCAATCGTCTCAACTGGCGTTGTTGGCGATAGTTCACAGCTACCTGAACTGCATGAAATTCCTGGACTCGTGGAACTCTCCTTACTCGGTCGACGTTTCTTTCCTTTATCTTTACTTTCCTGTGTTTGAGATTTATGACGATGTCTTCCACCAGGCATTCTATCCTCGCGAACAGCTAAACAACACAACAATCAAATTTAAATTCCAATTACCAACGGTTCTCAAGCTACGGAGTACGGTTACACTTTTCTCTCTCTCGCCAATTTGTGTCATCGATTGCAATGGCGTTGCGGGATAAATGGGCGGGTGTAACATACCAACCTAGTCTCCACCGAGTGTCTACATCATCTCAACTATAAGCGTTAAGTGATCAAATTTTACATTAAAGGACATTGGCAACACAAATTAAGTTTGTCTAATATGAAAGAACTCGTGAAATGATAGAGTAACACCTTTTAAAACAATTTCCGTATTTTATTTCGTTTTTGAAATATTTCAGTTTGTTTGATATGTAAATGAGATGGTCTCTGATGCCAGCGGTAGAGAATTTCACACATTAGAATTTAGTTCTATCATTTTACGAGTTCTTTAATATTAGACAAACTTAATTTGTGTTGCCAATGTCCTTTAAAAAGGACATTGGCAACATAAATCACAATTTCAAATTTTTGACTTTATGATTAACCAACAGGCTTACGAAGGTAATCCAAGTAATAACTACTCTTGTACAAAACAACAGCACTAATTTTGACCAAAGACAATCCGGTCATCCGCCATCTTGTTGTAATACTTTGCCTAATTAACTGGAGAGTTGGTTTACCCGGGGTAAACCTGATGAAACTACTCTGGGTAGCCGAGTTTTTGCTGAATGCTTTTTAAAAAGACGTGGTTCAATTGAAAAAGGAAGACATTCACAAAAATCGAGTTTCAAACTTATAAAGACACGAGGATGGCTAGATAAAAATGTGGCTTTACCTTGTGACGTCACACGCATGTCGAAAATACATCAAGATGGCGGACAATGATTCAGATTAGCAACTTTGACAGTGCAATTAATACGCTTTACGAGCATTTTTACAACCTCAAACTACTATATTCCAGCTATTGAAGTTATGTACTTTGGTCGAAAAGTACTCATTTTTTGTTACCAATGTCCTTTAATTTAAATTTACGCTTTAAGGGGTGGTTTAGCGGGAGGTTTAGGGTTTAATTAATACAGACGTTCACAGCCACAGTTACCAAATAAACTGTCTACATTAACTAGGTTGAGCGTTTTAGCGTTGCTGAAGCACAATGTTTTTATATGGGGTTAAAACTTGCAAGGCAAATCTGCAACAGAAGCAGATAAATGTAGTATAGCAGCAATTGTCCATTTGTCTCGCAATAATCCCTTGAGCACATGATGCGATTGTGAATTGAAAATGTTGAACGAGTTATGGGAAATTACGAGTGACGAATCATATACTTGCTGGAGGTAATAGTCTTCAATCATTAGCAGGAGGAATAGTCTGCTGGAGGGAGGGAGGGGAGGGCAAGCAGACAGGCAGGCTGTGTGTCTCACTCTTTTTTCAAACCACTGTAGTTTTTTTGTGGATCATTTTGCTAAAGCCTGGTTTCCATATGGTCGCTACGCTGTCTTTACGGTCGCGGAAGTGAAGCAGTGAAGCGTGTTTCTTTTGTCATAACAAAAGAAACACGCTTCACTGCTTCACTTCTGCGACCGTAAAGACAGCGCAGCGACCATATGGAAACCAGGCTTAAGTGGGGCGACCCCAGGAATTCTCTTGCCTTTTACTACAGGAGACTCCTGAAAGCAATTCCGGTTTTCCATAAATTTCAACCCGATTACAAAATACATATCCTCAGTACAATTTGGGGCTTTAATGGTTAAAGTACAGTTTGAGTAAGGTAAACTTTGAATGTTGATCATTATATTTCATGAAATAGGACAATAAATATACAAATTAGTAACTTAAGACTCTAGTCCAACCACAACATTCAAATTTCCCATCATTTTGAAGAGGCTGAAGAGCAAATGAGGTATTTACATTCATAGACGATTTGAAATAAAGTGTACGATAATGTGTATAAAGTATATAAATAATTTAAAACATAAATTAAGTGAAGAACATAGGCATATTAGAAATGTGCAAGTTTTCTATTTAATATTGTGGTACTCGGAAAAGCATCTCACTTTCCACCGCACGTACTGTTGGCATATGAACTTCGTCTCCACCGGGGGAGCCCTTCGGAGTTTTTATTTCAGCCTTCTCGCACTAAGCACTTTTTTATGGTTTCACTCTGTACTGATGTGTGTGAACTTAAGAAAATGCTGAAATCTTATAATGTAAACGCTTTAACTGAACTTTTGTTGTAACAGTTTCTCGGTGTAATCTTGGTAATACTTAAAAGTATTTATAACACCAACAGGTAATTAACCACATTTCCAATTAATTGCTTTCCCCTGGGAGCTTGCATTATCTTTTGAAATGCTAATCGTGGAGCAATAAAGCCTGGTTTCCATATGGTCACTACGCTGTCTTTGCGGTCGCGGAAGTGAATCAGTGAAGCGTGTTTCTTTTGTTATAACAAAAGAAACACGCTTCACTGCTTCACTTCTGCGACCGTAAAGACAGCGCAGCGACCATATGGAAACCAGGCTTAAGACTGCATTCTAGTTCGTTTAAATCAAATATTTCTGGGTTTTGTGGAAATGACATTATTTGCAATTGCACATGGTGGAATTTTACTTTAAATATCTGTGACAAGATTGACAAAGCCACTCAGATTATTCAGATTAAGTGCTGTTTAAATATTTGACAGAGTTAGGATTTGATAGGTGCATTTTTTCTGCCTGATATACACTGTGTTTGTACAATAATTGATAACAGGTGTACAAATATAAACTGGCTCTTGTGTTTGAGTCAAAAAACCCTAATAGACGATATTGGCTCAATAACCCTAATCCTAATCGACGACAGTGTAGTTAGTGTTGAGTACTACACCATTACCGGAAGGACATAATTCATGCTTAGCATGGAGGCGTATGTTTACACATTAAATATTCCAATAACCTTTTCAATGCTCAGAGAATATGAAGATGTCTTCCAATTGAAGTCTTATGCGCAAACTACGTCCCAATCGCTTGCCTCGAGGTTTCTCCCATTTGATTGTAGGAATCGTTTATCGTCCACCTACTGCGTAGTGAACAAATGAATAAAAATCTATTAACTCATTGTCAAAAATTGAAAGTTCAACGCCTAACGCTGCTGTTCTCCTTGTTGGAGATTGCAACCGTCTGGACGTTATGCAGTTAACCAGCCAATTCTGTTCAAAATAATTAGTTAATTTCCGAAAACACTAGATGTTAATAGAAGAAAATTTAGACAAAATGCTGGTAAACAATGTGTAGCCATGTGTTTGACTGCCATTATACATAATCAAATAAAAGACACCAACAAATTGGATACCATATTTGGAAATAACGTTTATATTTTTATAAGTAATTTTATTAGTAAAACATAGAATATCAGGACTATGATCCTGAGCAAACAAGCAAATTTCATCGATTTTTGGACAAGGTTATTAAAAAAAAACAAAGTAGCTCGGCTCTTCTCTGGGTCCGGTCGGTAATGATTTTTATTATATTCCACTTTTTCTAGTATGTCATTGGTCGAGAGTGTATCACGTGAAAGTGACGAAATTTAGCAGTTTCCCCCGCAATAGCTCTGCAGGGCAATAATATTCACAATGCTCGAAAACAAAACACGAAACCCCGAATTACAATTAAGGGATAGAAATGAATTCACATGGCTCTGTAATCCCCAGGGATCAATAAAAGGGTTATATTAACGGCACGGAGCTCCTTCTCTCCTTCATTCTTCGATCAAGCGCCAAAAGAACAGGAGTGGAACTCTTTAAACACGAATTTTGTAAGCGAACTCGTAAGCAATGGTGGACCATGTGCAGATGCCTCAACAACTAGCAAGGAATATCGACCAACACCCAGCTGTGGTAGCGCCGAATCCGGCAATAGCCCCAGATGCTCTGGCCCCACAACTCGACCTGCCTGAAGACCCGCTGGAGGTATTTTCAAACACTATAGTCTAAACGATGTATTCTCTTATTAACTTGTTTCTCGTTTTTCATATGAGTCGATTGAGGCATGTTCCGCTGTTCATCCCTAATTGTGGTCTGATTCTTTCGACCGGGTGTTCGATTGATGACCCCAAAGACTGTCAAAGGCTTAATACAGTTTATTGGTATGTGAGGCGTGTTCATTCGCCTCGGTATTTCTATTTGTGGCATGATTCTTTCGGTAGGATGTTCGATTGATGACCACAGATAGGGTCTGAAATAGGATACTGTTCTCGACCGTAAATAATGAAAAAATCACGTGAAATACCACGTGAAAATGCGACCTTTGGAATGAACTCTCCTTTCGCCTTAATTATGTTTTATTATTTAAATTCGAGGTCGTTTTTTTAACCAACCTACCAGTGTCAGGTCTACAACATACTAAGGCCAAATAAAAAAAATTGTGTCGTTCCGGTTACCCGACCGACCCTAGCTCAGCTCGGCCGACCCTGTAAATTTTGTAAAAAGAGGTAGGTTTTATAGTTTTTACATAGACTTTAATGATAAAATAAGTTTTACCCTGGTAAAATCGTAAATAAGATCACTACGTGACCTGCCACCGTCGCTGGCTTTGTAACAATCGCCATTTTGCTAAATTAGTTCCCAGGCCATCATTCTTGCACAACAATATAATGGAACAAGATGACGGCCTGTGTGGCAATTGACCAAAATCTTTTCTCAAAAATAATAAAATCCCGACCTACCTACCCTAATTTTTTTCAAGATCTAACCGGAACCACATAATTTTTTTTACTTATCGCATTATGTGGCGGGCGAGATTTCCAGTCTCCTTTTTGGCGACCAGAAAAACTAACACGGCACGGATAAAATATGCAGTGTAAACGATTAGCCGTGTCGAACCATTTTTTGTTTAAGAGCCCTTGCTTCAGTCGGTCAGCACCATTTATTAGAGCATGCGTAGTGTCCACCACATCTGACTCAAAATGGCGGAAAAGGATAGTCGGGAATTGTCCATTACCTTGGTTAAAAATTACCTTGGTAGTACCACTATTAAACCACATGAGCAGATCGAGTGAAAGCAGCGCCTGTTATGTTATATCGCAGCCATAGATGCAACAACAAACAATCTCGGCAAACTTTCGCTGTCTTCCGTAACGTGTTCGGTTGTGACGTAGAGGCCACAATCTCACATACATACAAGATTTGATAACTTAGTGTATGATGACTATATCATCAGACACAATGATGACTACGTCATCAGACACAAAAATGTTTCGTCCGCCATGTTGAAACAAAAGAACGCGCACGCGTATTAACGAGAAAGTGAGTCTGCTGATCAGCGAGTTGAGCCGGGGTTGAGCCCAGTACCCGTACCAAAACATTATTTTGCACAGATTGGTACGTCCTGGAAAATTGAGTGTAAACGGGTATCCGTGCCATATTTTTGGGGTTCGCGAACAATTTTTATCCGAGCCGTACCAAAAAATTCTGTAGTGTAAATGGGCCTTAAATATAGCAAGGCGAAAAGGTGGCGAACTGCCGAGATTTTGATAGGAACGTAATACTGACGTTTCGATCGGAGCCCCTTCATCAGAGTTTGGCGAGGGTATATATATATATATATATATTGGAAACGTCAGTATTTTGTTCCTAAAAATCTTGGCAGTTCACCACCTTTTCACTTTGCTATATATCCAAAACACTGCCTACGCAGCACTTTTTTTATAACTTTTTAAATAGTTTCTTCCTCAATCCTCATACTCTGTATCACTAACAGTTCACGTGTAGATGTTTTAAGTGTATTCAATTTCAGACCAAATACTTGATACATTTTCATTTTTTGTAACCACGCACGAGACTTTTAAGGGCGTGGGAGACAAAAGGAAGAAAAGTTTAACGGCATATCTCCTTTTTAAGGAAAGTCAACAATATTGTTAAGGGGATCACGAGCTTAATTACAAAATGAAAAAAACGAGAGCACAATTTTCCCCTGTGGCCTTCCCACACCAGCTCAGCAGTCGCTCCGACGACGCCAATATTAATTGTTCACAACTGAGGCAAGGGGGCCGGCGCTGAAAATGTGCCGTGGCTCAATTAGTAACATTAGATGCAATAATGTTCCTAAGAAACAGACGCAAAAATTCATACTGTACGATTAAGCAAAAATCGAACAATTCCATCAAAACTTTTCATTTACAAAACAATAATGTAAAGGTCAAATTACACAGAATAACTGTACATGGTGTAGTTCCAGAAAATTTACTTACCCCCACCACGGAAGGCAACTTGTCTAGGAACCCCCCTCCTGGTATTTCCGTTTTGGCATTCATACATCGACCTCTCTCACCTGTACTTTAAGCGTTGGAACGGTTTACTTCAAACCCTCATACAGTCTACTTTTGGCCCTCATACTGTACAGTCTACTTTTGGCCCTCATACTGTACAGTCTACTTTTGGCCCTCATACAGTGTACTTTTGGCCCTCATACAGTGTACTTTTGGCCCTCATACAGTCTACTTTTTCAAGAATTCAAGTAGAAAATGTGTTACAATTTCATGTTACGAGGTTCCAAATATATTAGCATATATTATCAACAGAACGATAGATATGTTATGTATTACTGTACCTCGTTCTTTAAAAAAAAAACACTTTAAACTTTTTTTATTCAGAGAGTTAAGCGGGTTTTTTAAAAGAACGAGGACATATAACATATCTATCGTTCTGTTGCTAATATACTGTATGCTAATATATTTGGAACCTCGTAACATGAAATTATAACTTGAAAATGTTTCAGTTTTACATGTGAAATGACAACGCACATTTTCGTAACTATGTAAAAGATGTACGAAAAATAGGGACAGAATAAATAATCACTAACGCAGAGATGTATGTAGCCTCTTGGCTACCGTCTACCGATTCTCTACAAAGTAAATTAGCAATATAATTAGGGGGCCCCTCTCGAGCTGCGGGTCCGGTGCTAATTGTCCCCCTCTCTGGGCGGGCCTGCTTTTGGCCCTCATACAGTCTACTTTTGGCACTCAAACAGTCTACTTCAAGTGCTCAAAACAGTTTATTTCAAGCACTCAAACGGTTTACCTAATCAATATTATCAAGCAAGTTTTGCGACCTTATTCACAAGGGGATAAATTATATAATTGCTGCAGTTTAATTGATTGCTGGTGGGCTTATTCAAGAAGATAAACGGATTCACAATTAACAATGTACTGGCGAGGGGTAATTTAAGGCTAGTTTCCACTCAGGAATATCTTCTGCAGGACCGGAACGGACAGGAAAGTTTCCTTTGTGTTAAAGTTGTTAGTTCCAACCAAGAGCTCACAAGACAAAGAAAACTTCCCTGTCCGTTCCGGTCCTGCGGAAGATTTTCCTGAGTGGAAACTAGCCTTAAGTCCGACAAAACCTGTCCATGTAAAATAGAAATTACAGTACCAGTTGCACAGTTTTTTTTAAGTAAAATGCTGTTACCTAATATGTAAAAGCATGATCTTGAATATAACAATTATTATATATTATACCATTAAGTATGTTGGACGCGGCTGTAGCCAGAGGCAACCGAGGCTCCTTTTTTGCTACTCCTATCTCTGGAATTACCTAACCCAGCTGGAGCTGGTCCCAATTTAAGGACCTGCAATTAGTATTGCTCATTGGATTATGGCAACACTAATTTTCTGTCTCTGGGACCAATATCTACAGGGTGGGGTGTGTCATAGTTTTTACAATTGTGATTTTCCCTAAACCTATCCAGTTAGTCAGTGGCGGATCCAGCAAATCTCGCAAACAAGTGTTTTCTATTTTTTACCATGTCAAGACGAAGAAGTCGAAGTGATAAACGCAATATTATATGACTGATTATAAGCACGATGTTTTGGTAGCTTATCCAATTTTCATTGCAAAAGCCAGTTTGCTGATGCACTCATAGATATTTTAACATGGGTTCCAACATACGTTCAAAAGCTGTCAGTTCAATTGGTTTCACTTGCGTTTTTTGGCATGTCCTGTTAATTTAATTAAAAAGTGTATATATTGGTTCCATAGTCCATACTACTTCTGAATTTATATTAAAGTGTTTTATAATCTTGATGCCCTCTGTAATCGTGCATTTTTAGCAACGGCGTGGTGCCCTAATTTCACAAAAATTATTATCAGAAATCACTGGAAAAACACTTCTGGGCTTTGCAAAATTAAAACTTTTCCTGGGGGGCATGCCCCCAGACCACAACGTGCTGATTCTTCATGTGCACCCCCTGGCTTTTGATCCGCCATTGTATAGTGTATCAGAGGTACGGTGCTTGACTTTTTTTGCATTCAGTGACTATAGATAGATAGATAGTTTATTAAAAGAATACACCTTGCAGCTAAAAGCTGAATTGCGTGCAATTTACAATACAATTTAAGTATTAGTTGATACAATCAAGACTAATTTAAATAAACATATTAACATGATAGTTATAATGTAAAACTATTTACAATTTAGATTAAAAAGTTCAACAGATGAACTGATGAAGGAATAAAAGTGTTACAAAATCTGTTAGTATTCGCGGCGTAATTAGCAAAAACGCAGGATTGTCTTAAGTTATAATGTATCTCCTGTTTTGGTGGTAAAAGATGAGCTAATTTATGATCTGGTTTGTTAATAATTTTACTAAAAAGTTTCTCACACGCTTTCTCGCGTCTAGTGCTGAGTTTGTCAATACCTCCAAGGATCAGGCTGTCGTCGTAGTTTGCGTAGGGATAAATAAGAGACATAACTTGCTTTTGAACGCGTTCAATAGCATTGGAGACAGCAGTATTCCAGGACTTGCCTGATGCAGGTGCAATAAAAAGTGATTATGTCATGAGCAGGAACTTTTGCACGTTTGAGTTGAACAATGAGATAAAATCGTTTGTTCACTTTCTTAATAAGATTAGTTATATGCGCGTTCCATTTTAGGTCGTTGCTTATTGTTAGACCCAGTGTTCTAACTTGGGTTACGACTTCAAATTGATGACAAACCGATGTTACACTTGGTAGAGAAAGATTGGTATAGATTTCGTGAAACAGATCCGGAGTTCTTTACACTTGGAAACGTTGAGTTGTAATTTATTTGCTGCAGACCAACTTTGAACTTCATTGACAGAATTTTGGATTGTACTTATATTGTGCTTGTTTACAACTTCGGATATAGTGGTGTCGTCGATATATTTCCAATTGTCAACATCTGGGGTTCTAAGATCGTTATTCGTTAATCATTAAAATGAAAAGCCAGGGGCCCAGTTTAGTGCCCTGAGGTACCCCTGAGGGAACTCCTGCAGCCCACTCCGAATAACAATCGTTAGATAATTTAACACGTTGCACTCTGTTCGTCAGGAAGTCAAGAGTCCACTTTTTGACAAATGATGGAAAAGGGAGTTGAATAATTTTCTCAGCTAAAATACGGTGGTCAATAAGATCGAACGCTTTGCGGTAATCTAACAATACCACCCTGACTGCGTTTCCGGTTCCATCAGTAGCCTTGGACCAGTTATGAACCATTGAGATAAGCGCATGGGTTGCTGAGGAACACGGAATGCCCCCAAATTGGGCAGGATCGACTATACTTAATATTGCCGGAGCAATATATTCTTCGATTACAAAGTCCTCAGCTAATTTTGAGACCGCAGATGTAAGAGATATAGGTCTAAGGTGCCTATTTATTTCACGTGCAGGTTTTTCCTTTGGAATAGGGGTAATTTAGCTTTTTTCCAAGAAAGAGGAAGACTTTGTTCATGGAAGGACGCATTCAACAAGTTTGAAATTGGGGATGCGATAATTTCGGCATAACTTTTTAGAATCCAATTAGGGATGCTATCGGGCCCTGGTGCTTTGGAAGGCACCAAATTCTTCAATTTTGTTAAAACTGAAATTGGAGTAGTTAAACTTGTAACCACAGAAGGAGGATCTGCTGGCATTGCTTGATACAAAGTGGAAAGGTCTTCGGTGCAAAGAGGACGATACGATTTCATGGGCTCCAAAAAGGTAACATTAATTAGATCTGCAATTTCCGTTGAAGATAAATGATCTATGTTATCTATTTGAAGTTGAGATTGAAGGTTGCAATAACTGGTCTTCATACCACCAATGCGTTTAACTTGGGACCACCACGTCTTAGGTTTAGATAGTTTCAATTGATTAACTGTTGAGGCAAAAAATTTGGCTCGACAGAGTTTTCTCATCCTATTGACCTTATTGCGATAAAATTTAAACAAGATTAACCTTCCAGAAGAAAAGGCGCGTTGACGTAAAGATATTAATCGTTTAAAATCTTCGGTTACCTATGGTGCATCGTTAGAGTGTAGCTTGATTGTTCGTTCGGGCATAATAATATTAACACCAGTAGAAATAATTTTGGAAAATAATTCGTTCTTCTCCTCACAGGATTCTGCATTCTGAAGTGTGTTCCAATTTATTTTGGACAAATAACGGCCAAGCTCCGCTTTTCGGGACGGTCGGGTGTCTCTTTTCAGGACACTCCGTTGACTGGAAAGTTCGGAAGTTCTCTGCTTAGGTGAAATGGTCATAGTGTTGTGATCGGACAAACCAAAAGGAGGCAACATTTTCACTGATGAGGGCTCATAATATTTATGCAGGTTGGTAGGGACTAAATCCAAAATATTTGAGCCGCGGGTTGGGCGATTAACCAATTGTTTCAGCTGGAAGTTATACATCAGGAGTTTAATGTCTAGTTGATTGAAATCTCCAGCAATAACAATAGCACAACCGGGAAAAAGGCCCTCAGCCTTTGTTAAAGATTCGGATAAATATTCTAAAATGAGATTGTTGTTCGAAGATGGAGGGTGATAGACACAGGCAGCGATAACACATGAGGGGACTAGACACAGGCAGCGATAACACAGGGGATTCTTCTCGGTAATCTAGGAGGCCTAGTATGAGCCCAAAGTACTTCAAAGTTCGGATCTGACTTGGTCAGCTAGTACAAGTTTAAATATAATACTAGAAGTTACTATCGCAAGGAAAGTGCTGCCTCCATAAGGTATCCCGATGGTTTACAAAGTTCCCTGAATAAAGCGTGAACGTGCGTTCAATTGTGGACGCACTTTCCGGAGGGCACGGGGAGGTACTTACTAGGGAAACTATGGAAAACTGCGCATGTTCTATTTGATTCACGGTAAGAATAACGTTATTTGGAAAGTTCGTATTTAGTCCGCCGAAGATTTACGCCAACGCTAAGGCCTCAAAATTTCATACGCCAGTCAGGGGGGTTGTACAATTTCCCTCCAAAACGTTTGCGCCAGTCAGCTATTTAGTTGATGAAATTGCATTTAATTTGCTATTTAAGGTTCAGTGCTGGCAAATAAACAGATTGCCACCTTTACTCAACATCCTTTGGGTTTGAGTTGACTCCTTTGAAACGCATGTCTCCACTCTTCAATCTCTGATTCTTATTGAATATTGTCCGAATCAGATCAAGTCAGACCGATTTCAACGTATTTGAGCGGCTTCACAGAGTCTCAGACTCTCGCATTTATAGACTTGCAGTTCTCATTCTCAGACAGTTGACTTTATATTTAGCCGAGTCAGTTGACAGTCATTTTCACCTAAAACGTGATTAGTTTTACGCCAACCTTGGCGTAATCGACGGAAATTCTACGCCGAAGATCTTCGGCGTGACATACGAACTTCCCAGTCTCCGCTGTTTTGTCTGTTTTCGCTTGCTTGTGAACTGCCGAAATTCGAGAGTATTTGAGAGCCTGTGGACAAGAATCCCGATATTTCGATAACAAACACAATCGCTGTAGACTGTAGTGTATGTTTCTTATTTGTATCGTCCTTAATCGACGGCTGGTGATCCCGCATTCCCGTTCGTTAGTTCGATTTGAAATATGACCGCTCGACCGCCAGATCAATCAGCCGCAAATATTACAAACGTGAAGTTCCATTTGGCAAACGTGTCGCTTGAATGGAAAATTTATAGTCGCGAGGCTTGCTCGTTTCAAGTAAATGACTAAATGTTGTTCGAATTAGACGTATGGCGACATGGCGTTAAAATGGTAACATTGAATTTTGACATTACATGCACTGACCATGTGCAAAGACAGAAGTAACCATGCGTTCAATCTTCAGAAAAATAACATGGCTTGCCGGTCACATTGGTCGTAAGAATCGACCATATTATTCCGGACTTCCGTAAATACCCGAAGAAACTTTGGAGTATGTTAGCGTTTTTATCAAATGAACGTCACAAAACTTTACGTCACAAAACGTCAAAAACTGGTCCACATCCACCCATCCAAAGATCTCGATTCTGTTGGCTTTACATAGTTCGGCGAAGAGGTCTGGACACGAGACACAGTAACGCAAGTCAAGATTAGTGTGCTGCCCCCTGAGGGGGGCAGCAACAATTAAGGTACATGTTTAATAACAACGTACTGTAGACCTTTAAATAATTATACAGACCTTCTATCAGCATTCCACTTGCCACACATTTCTTATATCGGCAGGCTTGGCACTTATTTCTGGTATACTGGTCAATAACACAGGGGTTACTTTCTTTACAAGAATAGGAAAGTTGTTTCTGAACAGTTCTTTTAAAGAATCCTTTGCATCCCTCACATGTGAAGACGCCATAGTGATAACCAGATGCTTTGTCAGAGCACACTACACAGAGTGGACCATCGCCATCAGGAGCAAATGGCTGTCCCTCTGGTACATCTGAAAAAACTTCATCAGATATAACAACCCCTTGACCATTTGTTTGAGCTCTCACATCATGACCCAAATAGTTGTCAAATTTCAAATCAGCTTCCATCACAAGTGCACCTGTAAGTATATAAGATGTAAAACAAACTTGATATCAATTTCAAATAAATATCCAATATTTTAACAGTATTGTATGAGTAAAACATAAGGTACAATTTACTATACCACCAAGAGGGCCTACATATGGGTTTGTTAGCATTTTGCTATTTAGAGCTATACCCTCATATAAAATATACCAACAGCCGCACATTTTTTGCAAAAATTCCCTGAGCTGTACAATTTCTATTTAGGAAATCAATGGGATTTTTCAAAAACTCAACAACACTGTCCCACGACTTTTGGCCAGCGGGATTGTCTGAATAAGAACACAATTGAAAATGAATATAAATAGGGCTAAAATATGAAAGATAATTACATGTGTCAACAATGTCGTCACATGAAAATGTACATAACAATATGAAAAAAACTCAACAACCCTGTCCCACGACTTTTGGCCAGGATTGTAGATTAGACAAAAAAATATAATGATTGAAAAATATAATGAAAAGCCATCACATTGATTGTCGTAGATGCCATTTTTTGTGTCTGGCATGGACAAGACATTTTTTCAGCCGAAATTGGACCTCCACACACATAAATTTTACAAACTTTCCAATCCTCAGTAATGCTCAGAAATAACCTAACAGAAACCGTGTTCGATTGCAGGCCGTAGGACGTTGACATGCGGTCTGGCCGCGGTTGAGCTGCATTCTGGCTGCGGTTGAACCTCGGTCGTTGAACCTTATTTATTATATTATTAACCAAATGTTTCGGAACTCTTGTTTTGGAATGCATTCGGTAACAAACGATCGATCCCGAACTTTAGGATCATTTCAGAATTTGAAATAAATATGTTACACATTGATGATGGGAAAGCTTTCATCTACGCGAGAAACAAATTGTTTCACAAAACGCCGTGCACTTTTTCTCAGCTTCGCTTTTAGTGTCAGTGTCTCACAACCATTAACCAAAACAATAATCCGCGTACGTACGTGTCCAGATTTCCTTTATCCTACTTGGTAGGAAGATAATTACATAGCGAATAACTTAGAAAGTTCTGATAACCACGATACCTAACTTACATATATTGACCGTAACGGGATTGTCCGTCTTAATATTAAATTATGGTCTTCGACCTATTGTTCTGTTATTATTTTAACTTTCTCGGCAAAGTGGCAAACACGGCCACGATAATAATTCAAAACAACGAAGTAGATACGCCCCGGATCGCATGCGGAATGGACGCGGATCGCATGCGGACGCACTGTTAGGTTATTACGAGCCATATGTAATTACAGTATGTATAAAAAGACAAATTTTTGTGCTTCTCTTCATAATATGTTCAATTTATCAATTTATCTATATGTACAGTAGAGGATTCATGGTGTGTGTCGGCATGTGCAATTACACACCTAATATTGAGAGGACTGACCAGACAAACGTTGCAATTTGACATTGCCAATAACATATTTTTGAGGGCGTTGATCATGTTTAGAGGACATCTATAACTTGCACTAATTCATCATCCTGACAAGGAATTACTGTAGTCCCCTCACCCGTGGCTGAAGGTGATAATCTCACTGCGGCAAGGACCATATTTCTCACCAACATTCGAAGTGCATCTTTTGGGTGATCCGTTTTATAATCGGCCAATATATTCAAACATGGCCGATTGATTTCTAAGTATGTACAGCATATAATGACTAAAGGGGGTATGGACGCGAGGTAGTTTTCAAGATGGTGGCCAATATAAAGATTTATGTTAGCTAGGTAAGGGTTAGGTTAGGGTTACTGTTATAGGGTTAGTATTTGGAAACCAGCTTAATTATGGCAGCTTTAGCCACGACCTTTTACGAAGGGTATGTACGTATGCATGATATAATAGCCATGTATGTTAGCTTAGACTCGGTAATACCAAATGTGTTTTCAGAATTGAAATTGGTTAAATATTGACTGATATAACTTTCAAAATCTGTAACAAAAAGATTTGTGATCCACAAATACAGGGTATGCAACGGAGGGGGTACTGGGAACATTCTGATTGCAAATATTTTTTTTTAAATAATTAATTTAAAAATTTTGCCTGATAGGACAGGCAGTAGGGCCAGGTTATTACATACATGTATACATATTTCTAGTCAACAATGAATTACTATATATGATTGAGTTCACAATATATCTTTTGAAATTGTCAGGAAGATAAATCATACTGTACATCAAGAAGATGAATCATCACAATTATAACGATGATTTAATGAGGAGAAATCTTGACTATATGTAAGGGGGCAATATTAAACTATATATATTTCCCCCAGCACATTATATACTGTATATAGCTTCTCACAGATTAATACTATTATCATCACAATGCTTAATACATGTGGGAGAGATAGCTTGCCCTAACAAACAAATAGGTACGCAATGCGTACATGTGGCTACCGCTATTAAAGGTGCCGTCCAGTCCGTTCTGCGCATGTCCACGTTTCTGTTTACATCGTTTGTTTACATTGCATTATATAAACATTGAACATGAAGTATTGCGGATTTTTTTCACACGCTTGAGCTTTTCCGCCTAAAAAGCGTGTTATAAGAAGCTGTTTGGTTCCTAAATGTTGTTAAAATATCAAACTACCACTCGTGCTTTCGCTACCTTTAACAAATACTCGTTTCGAACTGTCGCAAATCTATTCCGTTAAAGTTTGTTTACATGTGGGGTCCCCAACATTTGAAATATCACACATGCGCAGAACGGACTGGACTGCACCTTTAAGGATAGCAGGATGCATGAAAATTCATGAAAAGCACTAACACAAAGAAATTGATAGTTATTATAAATCATTTTATGAATGTATTGCTAATTTGAACATGGCACATACTATACATACATTTTTATATAGCCTGCGTAACCTGTTATTCAGTCTGTGAAAACTTGCACGATAACTTGTCGACCCCCCGTTTAGCTTCTCAGATCTGAGAAGCAGATTTTGAGTGGTTTAATACTCATATGATTCATAATTGTTTATTTGATTGGATTATTTGATCTCACAAGAATTCCCAGAGAACCAATTGTAACTGGAATAAGTCAAGGGTTGTGATTTGAACAATCAAAATCTACTACTCAGATCTGAGTAGCTCAGCGGGGGGTCGACAAGCTATCGTGCAAGTTTTCACAGACTGAATTACAGGTGTATATTCAGGCTGTACACAGGCTAATTTTTATATGGCTTGTTTCCAAAATATAGCAGGATCATATAACATGCCCCCAAGTTTCATTTGAAGTGAACATGCAAATAAAACATCTGGGGCTGGTTATACAAAGCCTGGATAGTTTATCCGGGTGATAAGTCCTAGCTAGAAAACCAGTGTCTAGTGGTGATTGACAGGCGCGGATCTAGGATTTTCCTTACCTACATCAAAAATTTTCGGAAACAAATTTCTGGGGTGTGTTGTCGGAACCCCCCCCCCCCCCCCCAGTTTTGGGGGACCAAGCAATCGCAGCTGTAAAGTATGTTTCGGCATATATCAAAATGCATCAGGCATGCCTAAGCAGTAGTGATTCTGACATGGACAGCCAGCCATCAACATTAGAAACAGGTAAAAAAAGAAGAAAGTTAGTGGCCAGGATTCTGAGATACATCAAAACATTGCGGTTTGCTGTAGGACAGTTTATCGCTCGATACAATCGAACTGGTGGTACAGCCGATGCCCAACGCAGTGGAAGGAATCCCATTTTAAGTGTCATTTTATAATATCATTTGGCTACAAACTTGCCCATGCAAATGTGACAAGATGACAGATCTATTCTGATCTATTGTGCTTTTCACTGCTCGAGATTAACTTCATACGCAAAGTTAAGTACTACCGTCCAGAAGCTACAGTAATATCGAGGAGAACGACACAGATTATTAAAAGAACGCCATTCGATGCTACAGTAATCTCGAGGAGAACGACACAGATTATTAAAAGAACGCCATTCGATATACGGCGTCGACGAGACGACGATCAATTAAATATGCCGAATTACATGAGCTATCTGCGTTCATGACTTACTGCCCATGCAAAATAAAATGACAAGATGACAGATTTATAATGATCTAGTGTGCTTTTCACGGCTCGAGATGAACTTCATACGCAATTCAAAGTACTGCCAGAAGCTACAGTAATCTCGAGGAGAACGGCACAGATTATTAAAAGAACGCCATTCGATATACGGCGTCGACGAGATGACGATAAAATTAATCATGCCGAATTACATGAGCTACTGCGTTCACTGACGCTACGACCAAAACATGCGATACGCAACAAAATCACAAAATATTAACGAGGTTTGTTTTGCGACATGAGAAGTTGAAATCTTTTCAAAAGTTGAAACAACATTCGCCAAAATTGAATGTGCATATTTTTGTCGCATCGTGTATACGCGTCTTCACCCACGTTGATTTATGTGTAACGTTGCCATTCAACACAGATTGTAGCGTCGCCAATGCCACGCTTTATCAATACAACAATTATTATATCATGAATACATAAAAGAAAACGTTCCAAAATGCAGGACGATAGTGAAAAATATCCGATAAGTCAATATGTGTAGGCGGATGCCCGATTTAATCTTGCAACACTATTTAGTATTGCCACAGAAATCCGCGTGTGTAACCTTGGATTAATTACAAAGATAGATCTAGGGTCGTCCAGTACTAAATCTACTGCTATAGCTTAGAATTAGTTTTTGTTTCTTTAACGTTGTTTAGTCAGTTTTCATGTTCGTAACTATCTATTTCCACACCGTTTTTAAATAAAACTTCTGCCAAAGGAAACGTCACTATATTAAAAGTCTCGTTTCGCTTCAGTTCCTGGCGTCTTGCCACATCCAAATTTTGTATTTCTTCGCAGTCAACATTTTAACGGAATTCCTCGCACAATTTGCTGTTTGTATTGATATGTGTTGAAAAGGTCTGTTGACATTTGTTCACATTTCAGTGACTCATCCACTGATACAATTATTGCTATCTGCTTTTACGTAATATAAAACACTCCGATACCCGAATTTACTACGGCTTCCTTTAGCCTCGACTTTAGCTTTCTTCTAAAGAAAAACACACACGCTTTCAAATTGTTGAGGAATTATCTAAAAAACGTTCCAGTGACTTTTTTTAAATGTTTCTATTCTTGCAAATAAGCTCCGCAGCAATTATGGATGTCAACGTGCGACGTTTATTTGGGAGCGGACCAGCGGTGAGAGCGCGGCGATTATTTGTCATTAGTCATTACTCATTAGTATACTATTCGATAAACGTGATACCGACGTTTCACGAGAAGGAACTTCGGTTCTGCGTCTGTCACGCTCCCGGACGCAAGACGAACGCAGACGAGATGCTAGACGAACGCAAGACGGACGCAAGACGGACGCTAGATGAACGCTAGACGAACGCAAGACGGACGCAAGACGGACGCTAGACGAACGCAGACGAGACAAGGACGCAGTGATAGGTTATTTCTTAGCAGTACTGTAGGGCATCCAATTTGGGAACATATCAGAGAAAAGTGATGATACACTTCCAGGGGCCCTTCCTGCCTATAGGCAACCTATAGGATCCTATAGGCTTCTATAGGCAATTGGCACATTGCCCAGCTGACAATATATGGAATTATCAGATCCAGGATTGAACCTGTAACCAATTCCTTCTGTAATGGCTGGTGAGATGCTCTATAAGCATTGAGCTACCAAGACTCAGATAGACAGCAATTACAAATGATGTACTGGTTCAATTGCTGCTGGCACACTGTAGTACAGATATATATTGATCGTCTTAATGATCACTTCAATATGCACTTACAGAAAAAGTTCAAAATATTATTATGCCACTAATTAAGGCTATAAAAGAACAACCACATCAGTCAAAAAGAGGTCACTCCCATGCAAAGTTGTTTGCAAAGTATATGTAAAGATTGTCAAGACTAAGAAAGCTACATGATCTGCAATCTGAAGATCCTGAAATACTGACTTGCTTGGAATCGTTGGACATACAGTAAGACCATGCTCTCTAATTTTTAGATGAATGATTATCAAACACCTTGGACACAATGAAAGAAACTGTTCTTTTAAGAAACTATTCAATTTTGTGGGCCAAAACTGTTATTTGTTCTTTATGCAATAAATTGTTGTACAGTAAGACATTGTTGGCTTTGAGAACTGGTGTGTCACTATTCTGTTAGATTTTTGTTTGACTAAAGAAATGGCCAAAGTGTTCTACACCAAATTAGGCAAATTGCTAAAGAAAAAATTCCAGCTTAAACATACTTTGCAGTGTGGATTACAAACATCAGAACCAATATACTGTACCTTATAATATTATGACAATTAAGTTTATTATATATTATTGATTTAGCATACACTACAGTGTATGGTATACATCATATTATGTGGGTATAAGCAACCATCCCAAGGGGTCAACCTCCGGGGAAGCCAAGGGCATTACTTGGGAATTGCTTATAGCTGTCACATGGTTCATCAATTCATCATGCTCAATTTAACGCATCCTTTTAAAGGATTTAATGTGTCTTTTTATAGAACAAAGATATTTAAGTGTGATATATGTACTGTACGTACTGTTTAGGTTTTAGATTACTTGAAACACTTGGTAGAAGTATTATGTAAATGTTCTTATTAAATGCGCTTTTCTTTCTTTTCTTTTTTTGATTCAGGTTCTGAATCACGAGTATGCTTTTTAATGCATTTTTTATTGACAAAATTGCATTTTCTTTGCAAATGATAAGCTCTAGGAAAATTCATTATGAAAAACATTGCTACAAATTTTGTCAGAATGATTGTGCCCAATTTTCTCCTTGGGGTGGGGGTATTTGTTGCATTATTTGGCCCCACTATAGGGGTTTTAACATCTATTTGCGAAGGTTGCTTTGACAAATGCCACTGGGTCCCAGGGGGTCGGTCCCTTGGGATGCCACTGATACCCACATTTATAGCATATATCATATTAGTGCTTTAGAACACACAAGAGATTTTGTCAACTAAAATTATAGATAACTTTGTGCATGAACAACTTGGTCTACAGTTTATTTCCAACTTAAAATCAAAATCGAAAATTAACTATATTGATAAGGCCACTCCAAATTAGACTTTAGTTTCCCATCCACTCCTAGCTTTCAGAGAATTGCGTGCGTGCAGTCCATTACCATTATCCAACATATACCTTAAGTCTTTTAGTCCGTTTTTACCCTTTCCTAACCCCCCTATCTATTCAGTTATCTTTCTATTTAAAATGAAGAAAATGCCTAACATCACAGTCATTGCCACATTTCCACGGGAGTCAATGTGCATTGTCACACATTATATATACTGCCTTTGGTGTATGATAGAGAAATAAAAGACCTGACTTTCTTCTTCAAAGTAATCTTTGGCCCTACTAATTTTAATATTGAATGTTTTGTTTCATTTGTGCAGCATGGGTGCACACGTAATCTTAACCCAACTTTAACTTTAAAACCCACCATTTGTAAAACCAGTACTTTCCAAGCTTTGTATTTTAACAGAATTGTTAAACCCTGGAACTTTATTTGCAAGTTAGCTCCATTACATACTTTCCATAGTGCTACTTCTTTTAAGGGTGCACATGGTCGCTTGTGCACGACTGCCCATGTCATTGGGCTTAAACTTTTATGTATATATGTATTATTGCCCCTTTCATGTATTTTTATGATGTATGTTTTCCTACCATAGGGCTACGCCTCGCATGGGACCGTGTCCCGTTCACGCAAACCCTGTTGGGCCCGTCTTTTATTTTTTCTTGTATCTATGTATTTTTATTAGTATGTCACATAGATGTGTCCAATAAAGCTGTTAAACATAAACAATAAACATTATCAACTAAGTTATTTTGTATTTGTACGTTAACTTTCAGTTGGTATATATAATCACTTCAACGGTAGATTGTTCAGAAACAGTGGATTTTTGTTATTCTTGATTACAGCACAGTGGCCCAAGCTCGTGTGCCAATTTGTGTTTATATTGGAATTTATTCGATTTGTCAAAATTAGAGGATATTTTCATCTATTATTTGCAGTTTATTGTTACAATATATACAATATAATGTGTATTTAAATCTACCATAAGGTGTATGTGTCTTTCATTGTAAGTTTGGTGAGATTTAGGACAGTTGCAGTGTAGCCTGCGTGGCAGGCGTTACGTTTGGTGGGGCGGGCGGAATTGGGGGTGCGGCAAGTTGCAGTGCGACATGGCGACATGAATTCAATATATTATGGCCACATTGTTTATATCAAACATTATACCTATGAATACTCAACAAAATAAACATTTATAAACCTTGTTGTTCCACTTACATGTTTATTGTGTCGTAATATTCTTCCTTGTGAAACTTGGCGCCATTCTGCCGAATTATACTTCGAACCCGTTTGCGGTATACTAATAATAGACAAAGGTAGGAAACCTTCGCTCTCCGTTGGTGTTGCGATGGACTGGCACAAGCATATGCAGACGTGAAAGTGGTTTGAAACTTCTTCGCTTTATTCAAAAGTTGAGTGGAAAGGCGGAAATTTTGTTCGTTGGTTAGTTGAAGGAACTATCTGACATGGTGCTGCCCGAGTTTGGCGTCGATGGAAGCATTTGGAATGATTTTATGGCCATTATCGTGGTGAATTTGTGTCGATCGGAGAGCGAAGGTTTCCTACCTTCCTCTATTATTAGTATAGGACAAACGGGTTTGAAGTATTAGTGAACAGAATGGTGCCAAGTTTCACAAGGAAGAATATTTTACGACACAATAAACATGTAAGTGGAACAACAAGGTTTATAAATGTTTATTTTGTTGAGTATTCATAGGTATAATGTTTGATATAAACAATGTGGCCATAATATATTGAATTCATGTCGCCATGTCGCATTGCAACTCGCCGCACCCCCAATTCCGCCCGCCCCCCCAAACGTAACGCCTACCACGCAGGCTACACTGCAACTGTCCTAAATCTCACCAAACTTACAATGAAAGACACATACACCTTATGGTAGATTTAAATACACATTATATTGTATATATATTGTAACAATAAACTGCAAATAATAGATGAAAATATCCTCTAATTTTGACAAATCGAATAAATTCAAATATAAACACAAATTGGCGCACGGGCACATAATGGAAACAAGAGCATAATAATGGACAAATCGCACGGCCAGTTCCAGGAGACGCTGGCAGTGGTCGGGAAACTAAAGTCTTATCTAGAGTGGCCTAATCAATATTCTCATATATTTTTAAAATTAAGCCACTCCACGTGGCAACAGATATAAATTCTCCACATTTTCAAATTAAGCTCTTCAAATATTTTTATTCCAGTATCCTACCCCATTAGTCTTAAGTGTAATGCAATTACAAATTAAAGCAGTTATACAATTATATAAACACCATTAAAGATAAAATAATATACATATATTCCAAAGTAAAAGGAAAGGAATGTGTAGCAACATTGCAAGCAATTTGATAAGCCTATAACCTTGATACATTGCAAGCAATTTGATAAGCCTAACTTTGATTAATAAATAGTCAAGGTGTGGTTGTAACAGCTTCATACAAATTCATCATGGTGAAACAATACACTTTGAATGTTAAAACATGTTGTAATCAATTACAAAAATGACAGATTTATATCTGAGATGAGACATGAATGAATTTGACAAATGATGATTACTAGATCATGAATAGTTAATAAAAAGGCAGTTATATAGCAGTAACATTTCTCCAGTCAATAGAGAATGTATTCTGTACAGTATGTTGTGTCTAACCCTTCAATTAAGCTTCACCCAAAAAATCAGAAAACAACCTGTGGTCTTAAAGGCCATTAATCATGACAGCAAAATCTATGAGAACAGCAGATATTCTCATAAACTTAAACACATTTTTGGAATAATATAATTAAATATCTGAAATTGAGAATTCTAAAAAATGTTCAACACACTGCCACCACTGTGGTATATATATAAATCCGCACTTGAGCTAAACTTCGAGCTAAACAAAACACAGCCACGGCACATTTCGACATATATTGCCAGTTGGTCAGAGTGTTAACATGTGCAGGGATATGCTAGTTTGCTCATTTTACTATTTAACTCATATTAATGTCAGTGACTACGGTTAACGAAGCACGAAAGTCAAAGACGTCAACAAATTTTAAGCAGCTGCTGTTGATGTGTTCATGCATGTCCAAGAAGACAAAGTGGACTGCTTATGGCTTTGAATTTGCTGATGGGGGAACAGGACAGTGCAACTAGGATGCAAAACACACAACTAGAAATATGGTGAGACTCGTATAAAAACTGTAGAAATTCTGAGCAGCTTTAACAATAACAACGAACGATTTCTATGTTTTGTCTCGCTGTTCTGCATCAACTGTGCACAACATCGGGTCGATCAATACAAAATTGCAACATGCATTTTTTTACGATTGAAAAGCAAACCAAACCCTTTCGGCCACGGAAACGTTTAATTATATGAACGTTCGGCTTTGCGAATAAATTACATGTTTTATGAAAGGGAATGAGATGGCGGACAAGCTTCCAAAACGTAAACAATATAACCCAATGGCCATATATGTCGGCACTGCATTCGATTGTGACGATTACAGTTTTAAAATAATATATTATCTCTGTGCACAAATGTAATCGTAAATTCGATCGTCACGAATGTTAGCTTTACAAGCGAGTCACCGTGTAAGAAAAATGTGTGAAAGTTTCAAAACAATAGACAATACATAATGTTGAAAAGACGCATCTTATTAAAAGCACAAAACACCGCTTTGGCGTCCCTGGTGGTTGCACCATCATCAATACTTAACACGAGTTTCCCTTCGTCCAAAAACGACTGATTTAATGGTAAAAGCATGGCAACTTATGAAAAGCAATAATATAAATACACTAATAAACAGACTTTACCCGTCTGAACATGCAAGTTGTAACTCATGAGAGAAAAATAGATTATTTGCGTGTTGTGGGCGACGCGTACGCTCCAAAAATGCAAATCACAATTTAAAAGGAAGCCATGCCCATAACAAGGATAATCAGCAACAAAAGTTGACAAATGCATAACAATGAGAGCTAAGACATGTAAAAATACAAGTGAAATGGCTGGCATTCAATTAATAAAGCTATAAGCTAAGTGTGGATCCTGTAAATATCTCCCCGTCACCAACAAAGGTATTAGCCATATGTGTATACAGTATGTGTATATTAACCTAGCTGTTATATCAAAAGCCAAAACATTTACAAATCATTGGCTTGTGTATTACGAGTCACGTTTATAGCAACCGTTTCGAAATTCACATAATTTGAAATAGTGTAAACTAGAAGTTAAAGAGATTAGCACAGTGTTTCTGTTGAAGGATAAAATGATAAAGGAAACGGTATAATTCTCCAGGTCGAAACCCGTTCCATAAACACAACGGCTAGTCGGAAACCTATTGCAATTTGCAGTCTGTGTAGAGATAGAGAATCTAAGAAACACACAATGGTATGTTATGCATGCTTAAGTTCTGTGCAAACGATTGAGTTTTCCATAGCATCGCAATTGCTTGATCAACATTTATACGACGGAAATTACAGGCACCGAGCTCACAACGCATTAGCCATTATCGATAAAAGTATAAAATCAAAATGGAAGTGACGAAAGCCGAGACCGATAACACACACCAAATTAAAGTAAAATAATCCACAAGCTTACCTTTGGATTCCTGGTCACGACTTTATCATTTAGATTGTACAGAAAAAGCTTTGTCGCAGATAAACGCAACAACACATCACTGGGAAGCGTCTGTGTAGCATAAAGGAAACAAACGAGGTTGAATGGGCCAACAGCAGGGGCTTCTTTAGTGTCCAGTCCTCATCGTGCCTGCAACCCCACCACCTGAATTTGTCTAATTTGTCTATTCTCGTGATCTGGGGGAGAAAATAAGGTTAAAACATTAGCACTATGATTTATTTTTAATGTTACCACGGTCCACGGTGTACATTACACCGTAAAAATTGTCAAGTCTGTTTACTTGCTCAACCACTTCGTACTCCACACATCAATCGCAAAAAATTGTATATGTAGATATTATGTTAATTACGGCGAATATCCACGGCGATAACAAAAAGCTAGCAGAATTAAGTATGTACATTTAATACAGTATGACATTAAAAACTAAATCAATACTTTATACGTGTCATGAACTACTTTCCACAGTTTGGGCAAACATTTGCGTGATCGTGATTGAAAGTGTTCACCACACTGGCAACAACTCTCATCGTCGACGTGGTTGAGCAAGTAAACAGACTTGACAATTTTTTTAGATTTAACTTTTATCAATAAAGTAAATGCGCCAGAGCTCATAGTGCCATTTTTAACCTAATTTTCTACCCCCGGATCACAAGAATGAAAAATTTAGGGGGTCTAGACCCGGCACATTGGACCCGGCACCACCCTTTAGCTCAGGCGCTGCCGGAGATTAGCACGGTTTTGCATATTACTAAACGCCATAAAAGGTTTGATTACTGATTCTGATAAAGTAATCTCTCTCCCAGTTTAAAATTAGATACTATGCAGTTTTAAAATGTAGTATCAGTACCGAGATAAGTAGCGGATTTTTAATGTCTCTTGAAATGTAGCATGAAAACGAGGCTGAAAATAAGTATTAAATCCTTTGATGAACCTTGATGAACGAATATATATATATAAAAACGTTTATATATACATATACAACGCGTTACGCTCGCTACCATTGTGGCAGTTTGAGCGCTCTGGCCCGGGCAGGGACACACGAGGCGACAAATCGCGGTGGGCGTGTCGCGGGGACATTTCCCCTGTTTAGGACACACGAAGCGACAAATTGGGGGGCATGACATTTCCCTTGTTGAGGACGTCAGAAAAGGAAAATTAAAGGAAAATAAAATAACATTATGTGATTGGTTTATTTTAATTTTGTCCCGGGGACTAGTTGCACGAGCTATTCATACGATGGGACAAGTCACGGGGACATACTTTGGTCACCGCGACATGTCGCACGAATTCAAATCATTTTGAATACATGCAACATGTTTCGGGGACAAAATTTTGTCCCGGATTTGTCCCTGCAACATGTCCCCGCGACATGTCCCCGGGATTTGTCGCCTTGTCCTCGCCACGCAGGCTTACGCTATTAGGCCGCGTAGGATGAGAATCGAAAAGACGCAATTCCGTTGCAACCCTCATGGGTACGAACTAAGTAATTTTTTGATAAAAAGATAGATTTTATCAGAATCCACTGCTCCCCAAGCGATAAAGTTGCACATATTGACTGTAAAAACCCTCCGAAGTTCGCTGTGTTCGCCATTTCGTGTTGACAAGTGCTTTAGAGTGATTGGCCAGTTCAGAACCGTCAGCCAATAAGCAAGGCCCAGGGCCTTTTCGCAGCGCGCGTGGCGGGGGGTCGGCGGCGGGCGGAGATAGGCCCTGGGTACGAGGTTGGCAAAAGACCGGATGTTGCTTCGGAAGGTAAACACACGCGATGAAACGTGGAAGTATTGCAAGGAAAGCACTGGAATAAATAAATATTACGGTGACTTTTTCACACTTTATTATGTTTAATAGTCTCAGGAATATTTAAGAACAGTCTAGTCTTCTGACAAACCGATTGGATTCTTACAATCTTGAGCATCCACAAACAGGGATGCATCGCTGGTTACTTTTGTAGCAACTTTGGCAAGCTGCGCTGTGGTATTTCTTCGTACAGTACATCCACATGAAACCAAATCGTTGGATAGGATACTGGTATAGATGGTAGAGTTAACGTACCAGGCAGGGGGCAATTGCCAAATGTTCCCCAAACGTTTGAAAAATGAAAATTTCGCTCACTTTTTCAAAAAAATTTCTGGTAATATTAATTGCTGTTAAATATTCATGACAAATTTATATTTAGAACTGTTTTAATATTAAAGTCATTTGTTTTAACATTAACATAATATATTAGAGTTGTTTGCAGTTGTCCAGTTTAAAATTATACTAAGGATAATATATTATGTTAATGTTAATAATCACATACGATAGATTAAGTACCGCGGGTACTCCCCTATTTTGGTGAGGAAACACCTGCCACACTGCATCCGCTGATTGACAGTCAACTCTTAATTTTTCAGGCAAAAATGTTTTGCTCCCCAGACATAACTAGTCAGGTATGCCTATGATTCTGTCTGATTTGGATCAAGGTATTGTGTATGAATGATATGGGAACTGTATGGCTTCATTATATCAAAACTTGGGAAATATCAAATTTCCCCAAAGATTATACAGATCAAGGAGAAAAACATTCTATGATGATGTTCAACAGTTCACGGGTGATTGGGCTGGTTTTGTTTGAGAAATTGATCCAAAGGCACATCTGTTAATATATCCATGAAGTGATATAAGTATGATTTTGTCATATAAACAGCACCTGTCAGCTATTACAATGGAAGAGGATGAAGATGAAACAGATGAACTTTTCCCTCTGCAAGACAACCTATTGCAACAATTGGTTCATTTGAAGTGCCCTACACATCAAAAACGAATTAGAAAACACCCGAGAAGTTCTTGGGTGTTGATGCCATGTTAACCAAAATCATTCCTCACTGCTACTACTTGGTGGCACTGGTTTAGAGTGAAACTGGTGGGTGGCAAGTATCTGAGGGAATCCTTGACGTAAAATGGTTAACTCTACCATCTATGTCAGTATCCTGCAACGATTTGGTTTCATGTGGATGTACGAAGAAATACCACAGCGCAGCTTGTATTAAAGTAGCGATGTACCCTGTTTGTGGATGCTATGCTCAAGATTGTAAGAATCCAATTGGTTTGTCAGAAGACTAGACTGTTTTTAAATATTCCTGAGACTATTAAACATAATAAAGTGTAAAAAACTCACCGTAATATTTATTTATTCCAGTGCTTTCCTTGCATGCAACACTCCATGTTTCATCGCGTGTTTTTTTGCGCTTGCTTATTGGCTGACGGTTCTTAACTGGCCAATCACCTGCCTCGTACCTAGGCGTCTCAATTCTTGTACGCGCGCGTACTTGCGGAGGAGCGCGAAGGCAACCATATGTACTTCTAGTACGTATTCCATATAAGGAAGTGACCGACGAGCACATAGAAGGCATTGACGAGCAAATACGAGTGCCATGTATTTGTTCGTTAATGCCTACCAGCCCACTGGATGTGGGATTGTTAACACGTTACGATATGTTCGATTATCCACTCTTTTTAAGAAAACTACGTTCGCTATAGCAGGATAAGCTGCACGCATATTGTAAACAGATAATTTATCTTTGTTTTAATATATATTGTAGCTTTGGGAGTTGGTTATTTCTCAAGAAAACGTTCGTGTATCCGTATTAGGAAAATTATATTTTGGCATGTTCGATTATCCGCGCTTTTAAAGAGAACTAAGTTAGCTACCGGGATAAAGCTGTACGTATGTTGTAAATAGATCATTTAACTTTCCTTTGATATATTCTATAGCTTTGGGGGTGGTTTATTTCTCAAGAAAACGTTTGCCAAAGGGTTAGGACCTTTGTTGTCGGTTACAATCCAATTAACAAGGAGGCTGGTATGAGGTTTGAACGTGTCAGCTATTTGCTCGTTAATTCACTCTATTTGCTCGTCAATGCCTTCTATTTGCGCTTCCTTATAAGGAATACGTACTAGATACCCCTATCAGGCAACCCTTCGCGCCTCGCTCGCCCCGCTCCTACGAGGCAGGGCCAATCACTAAAGCACTTGTGGCATAGCAACGGTGAAGGCTAAAAGGGATGACTCAAAAGGACCTTCACATTTTTTAGAACTACTAATCCTAATCTTAATCCTAATCCTAACCCTAACCGTAGCTATCCATAACCTAACGAAAAATAAAAAACAGAAAAAAACAGAAAGGTCCTTTTGAGCAACACGAAATGGCGGATCTACGTACGTGACAAGGCGTTATTAGCAGGAATCCCTCCGGCTTCTGATTGGCCGATAAATTTAGCATATCGCCGGCCAACTTATGAATATTTTCAAAGTTCAAGTCAACTATTTATAGGAGTGTCACGTCTTATGCAAATTCGCCAAGCTATACTGTTGCCTGTTCAGTCAAACAGAACTTGACCAAGTCCAATCACACTGTCATAATAATATTAGTTCTTTTCGAATCCGAGACTCTTCAGTGTTCTAGTTCATCTTCGCAAACTTTGAACTTGCATTGTTCGCAACTCGCACTGACAACGAATACAATATATAAAACTCTCAAATCATGTATACCGATATGCTATTGGATTATTGTGCATGAAAAGAAGAGTTTGCTGCACAAGTTTGACGCTATCCTGAATCAATGCGTGATCGTTTTCAGTTCTGTGTCGCATTATACAGTTCTGTGTCGCGTTCTAGTTTGCTTGCGCCATCATGGCGGTTGGCCACGGTCTTTTGAGCTCTCGCGGCGTTTGCTTTATTCTTTATTTTTATTATCTTTGGTGGAATAACAACCAGTAAAAACATTTGTACAACGTTGGTATCCAACTGTACCGTCCTTCACGTTTCCAGGGAGGCTGTCATCGTAAAATTCAAGACCTACGCGAAGTAGCGACCAACCGTCAAAAAGCAACCGTTGACAAACAGTTCTCTGCTCATTCACGGCTCTCGAATTTTTCTACACGCCTCAATTGCATTAATACTTGTCCGTCTGTCTGGAGATGTTCACACTAACCCTGGTCCTTCTACTATGACATTTGAAGAGGGAGTGATGAAAAAAACAACTCAGCGTTGTTTATCATTTAATGCTCGCAGCCTTCGGAGTTTCAACAAACTCGATGGGATGCTTATAAGCAACTTAAAATCTTTTCAAGACCTAGTTTACTCGGAAAATCTTGACTTCATAGCAGTAACCGAAACATGGCTCAACAATAGTGTTTCTAATGATGAAATACTCCCTTCTGGATACAACATTATTAGAAAAGATCGTTCGTCTGAAAAGCGTGGAGGTGGAGTATTGTTAGCATTACGCAACGGCTTACAGTACAACAGGTTTGAACCACAGGGATCTGGTCTGATCGTTTGGAGATCATTGCGATCGAACTTGAAACCAGAAACTCAAAGAAATGTCTTCTATGTGTTTGCTATCGGCCTCCGAACTGCGATCTCGACGAATGGCTTGATTATTTACATCATTTTTAGAACTGACTGAAAACTACGAGAAGATACTCATCACCGGAGATTTTAATTTCGCCGATCTGACCTGGAACTCGAATAGTCTTATTCCGAATCCTAGTGTTACTGCCTCCCGGCTGGCTCTGTAGAATTTCGTGAACGTACTTACTCTACAACAAACTAATATGCATCCGACGAGATTAAACAACATCCTTGACCTTGTTTTTACTACCACCACTGATGCTGTTACTAGAATATATCGTGCATGCCACCAATGTCAATGGGCATCTTCAGTGATCATAACCTACTGTTTTTTTACTTTAATCTGCATGTAAAATCATCCGCCTACGACTCGCGTACTGTTTTAGATTACCGCCTGGCTGACTGGGAAAGTTTATTCAAAACTCTCACGTTTGCCGATCTTACCGATCTTCGCCATCGGACGTTTCCTCTACCGACATTGCAGCTAGCGACATTGATGGCGACATTGATGGCGATTGGCAACGCTGGAGCGATCTATTTTTAAGAGCTGTCAATGACCATATTCCATCCAGAACATTCAGAAGGCGCAACACTCCGCCGCGGTTCGACAGCGAAGTTAAACACCTTCTGAAGAAAAAAGAGACTGCCAGGAGGAAAAGCAAAAAAAGATCCTCGCCCCAATGTTTTGGGGAAGTTCCGCAAGCTCCGACATCTGTCTAAATTACTTATATCAACCAAACGCAAAGAATTCTATCAATCCCTGCCTGGTCTAATGAAATCCAGTAATAAGAGGTTTTGGTCAGTATTTAAATCAGTATCAAAGCAATCAAGCGTACCGAATAAAATGGTCTGGACACGTGACGATGTCACTGGTACAGCCGATAATCCCGTCGATGTCGCAAACCTTCTAAACAACTACTTCTACTCCATGTTCAAGCCACCACTCACCTGGGACGAATATGAAAATCACCCACCAACTAGTACAACTTCCTGTACGCCGTTAAGTGATATCTCTATTTCACCAGATAATGTACGTGACATTCTTCTTTCTTTGGATGTTAACAAAGCAACAGGTCATGACAAGATCCCGGCCAGGTTACTGAGGAACTGTGCCCTTACATATGTTCATACCTTTGTGCTTTGTTCAACAAATGTCTGATCCTTGGGAGGATTCCCTGCAGCGGCATGGAAAGTTTCCAACAATACATAATTCCAATTCCCAAGGGCGGGCCTGCAAAAGAGATCTCAAACTACAGGCCTATTTCATTATTATCCATCGTATCGAAGGTTCTCGAACGATGTGTGTACAACAAGCTGTTAGAACACGTCTCTACTCACCTTCACAAACTTCAATTTGGATACCTAAATGGAAAGTCCACCACGTCTCAGCTCCTGCGCGTTTTACATGAAATCGGGGAGTTACTCGATAAGATTGTTCAAACTGATACTATCTATCTGAATTTTGCCAAAGCCTTTGACAGGGTTGACCATCAGCTGCTTCTCAAAAAGTTACGCAACCTTGGCATTTGTGGTAATTTGTTGAAGTGGTTCGAGAACTACCTTGCAAATCGCTATCAGAGGGTTACCGTCCTTGGCGAAACATCACAGCCACTCCGAGTACTTTCCTCTGGCGTGCCTCAGGGATCGATTCTGGGGCCTTTATTATTCCTCATATACGTGAACAATCTTCCCCAAGTGACCACCACAATATCTGTTGTATTATTTGCTGATGACACTAAATGTTATCGTGCTGTTAGAGATGCAAAAGACGGGAAGTGCCTTCAGAGTGACCTTGACAGAATATGCAAGTGGTGCGAAGTATGGCGAATGGATCTAAACCAATCCAAGTGCGGTAGTCTTACAGTAACGAGGAACGTTCAGCCTATTCGGACATGCTATCACCTGATGGGCAAATCAGTTAAAACCACGAATGTTCAGAAAGATCTTGGGGTTCTAGTCACAACTGACCTTAAGTGGAACTCGCAAGTATATGCAGTATCGGCTAAAGCCAACAAAATGCTGGGTTTTATAAGAAGGTCTTCCTTTGATATCCATGACCTACATTCTACATGTGCGTATTAATTGCACTATACACAGCTTTAGTTAGGAGTCATTTTGCATACTGTTCCCAAGTCTGGGCGCCGCAGTCCGTGTCGTTAATACTCAACATCGAAAGAGTCCAACGCCGCGCAACTAAGTTTATTCTATATCGTTGCCATTCAGATCTGATGTCAACTATAAGGATAGACTAAAAAAAAACGGGACTGCTGTACCTCTGCCCTACTGGCACGAGTACCTGGACTTAGTATACCTTTTTAAAGCATTATAAGTTGGTTCATATATGTGACTCTTACATTTCTATTAAGTCCTCCAGCCGTGTAACAAGACGTACAAACCGATCAAATGAATTTGTTTTAAATATCCCTAAAGTGAATAGCGTAACTTTTCAGAACAGTTTCTATTGTAGAACCCCTAGGATATTCAACTCTCTACCATCACATCTGCGAGATGTTAACCTTTCTATTGGACAATTCAAATCTGATCTGCTAAAACATTATCATTATACAACCGAACACGTGTACGATGTCGAAATTCCGCAAACCTTTAAAACCGTATGTGTAAAATGTCACCTGTGTCGTCCCCTATCTAGTCTTATTGTTAAAATGTGCTGTTAGTTTATGTTTTTTTATCTTAGGGCCGTAATGGAGCGATAAGCTCTGTGGGGTATCCCTGCTACTCAATGTGGCAAAGCTTGAAATTATACAAGATTATATTTCTGAAATCACAAAGAACATGTCAATATTATCAAGCCCCAAACCTAGAATGATTTCGAATGAACTCCGACAAATTGAGCGACATGCATTTACATGTATATTTTATTGTAGAAACTACATTTCAGATTCACGATAATTATTTAAAAAATATTCATAATTTTGCCGGCGATAATTTATGCCACTAGCGCATACGTCGTGCTAAATTTATCTGCCAATCAGAAGCCGGAGGGATTCCTGCTAATAACGCCTTGTCGTACGTGAGAATTTGAAAGGCGAACACAGCGAACTTCGGAGGGTTTTTATTTCAATATGTGCAACTTTATCGCTTGGGGAGCAGTGGATTCTGATAAAATAAGTTCTTATATTTTGATTTAAGCAAAAATTACTTTAAATATGCATATAGTGGTTGGTAAGCCTCTTGATAATGTCTAGAAATTAAAAGGAATATTGGTTGGTTGAGGATCTCCTGGCCCTAGCGCCGGAGCTTACTTCACTTGTAGTTCACCAGATCATCCTCTCCACATCGCACAACAAATTTATCAACCTCGTACCCAGGCTTTTCACACGGGAAGCTCGACAGTGGTGGACCTTCGTAAACCAAGACTAGCGGTAAGGGTGCTGGATTTGTCGGATAGCGAAAGAGTAATTGGAAAGGGAACAGATGTAGCCAGTTGTGAGGTAATCGAGAGTGTCACCTCCACGGAAATGCCTGGTGTTCCTGAAGAGAATGAAGAGCATGCGCGGCGGCGACTTGCATACAAGGTAAAGTGAAGGAACTTTATGAACGAAGTTCTCAAGGCCTCGGTGATTTGCAGAAGGAGAAACTGCGTTCTCTGCTTACGGAGTTTAAAGATGTTTTCTCAAATGCCCCTCATGATATAGGACGAACATCCTTAACTTCTCATAGGATTGATACGGGCACTAATACACCTATCAGACAGCAACCAAGACGGCTGCCGCTTGCTAAAGTGGATGTAGCACGTGAAGCGATCAAGGAGATGCACGAACAGGGGATTATTGAATCCCAACTAGTCCGTGGGCCGCGCCTATTGTGCTAGTAAAGAAAAAAGATGGCACCAATAGGTCTTGCGTCGACTATCGAAAGCTCAATGAGGTCTCGATGAGTGTGAACTTTTCAGACAGGAGATTGTGTTGGGACACGTTGTATCGCGTCAAGGAATTTCCACAGATCCACGCAAGATCGAAGCAGTGACTTCGTGGCCTATTCCAAAGAACAAGAAAGACCTTCAAAGCTTTCTGGGATTGTGTACCTACAGTATTACCGTAAGTTTGTCCATTCGTTGCCGAAATTGCTAGCCCGTTGCACAAGCTAACGGAAAAGGAAGCGAAGTTCGTATGATCCGATAAGTGTGACGAAGCCTTTAACAAGTTGAAACGTCTTTTGACTGCTGCACCAGTATTGGCATATCCCGTGACGTCTGGAAGATTCACCGTAGATACCGATGCTAGTTAAATGGGAATTCATGAAGGCAATAGAAAAGTTCCATTACTATCTCTATGGTCGTCGATTTGTTGTCAGAACTGATCATGCCTCTCTGAAGTGGTTGCTCAACTTTCGCCAACCGGAAGGGCAGATTGCGCGCTGGCTGCAGAAGTTGCAAGAATATGACTTCGAGATTGTACTACACGGCACCGCGCAGGAAAAAGTCACGTTAATGCCGATTCTCTATCGCGACGCCCTCGTTACCAATCCGCCTGTAAATACTGTTTGAAGTTGGACGAAAAGAATGTTTTGACCCAAGTGGAAGATGGATCAGCTGAAACCAGAGATGGAATAACGAGAAGTACAGTACTTGTAGTCAGCAGTAGCTGAAGAAGGGCACCCGCTGCACGTCAGCTGGACCCGAGAAGAGCTGATGACGATGCAAGTGCAAGACCCAGATATCGGACCAATCGTGAATGGAAATCTAACGGAAAAAGACCTGAGTGGCAAGAGTGTCAGCCTTGAATAGAGTTACGAAAGCGTATTTTGCGCAATGGGACTGTATTGAGATGATAAATGGAATGCGTTATCGTCGCTGGGAAGAGGCGGATGGTCGGGAAGTAAAACATCTTCTTCTAGCGCCGAAATCAATTCATGAAGAAATCTTACGCAGTCTACACGACTCAACCACCGCGGGACATTTTGGGGTAAAAAAAACGAATGGCTCGAGTGCGGCAAAGTTTCTATATTAATAATAATAATAATACATTAATAATAATAATAATAATAATAATACATTACATTTCTATAGCGCATGTTGCATGTGAATATGTTCACATGCGCTCAATTAATTACACTTAATTTACAATGGCTAAATTTTTTGAATAAAAAGATAAGATATATACAATAAAATAACAGTATATTTTTACAATAAATACTATAAAATAATGTTGTTAGTAAAATGCAATTTTAAATAAATAAGTTTTCAAGTGTTTTTTTAAAAGCTACCAAATTCTTAGTGTCCCTTAATTGTTTTGGCAAAGCGTTCCATAAGGTCGGTGCTGCAACACAGAACGAACGATCACCCATGGTAGAAAAAGACTTAAAACGAGGTTTTGCAAGTAACAGTTCATCATTTGACCTTAGAGAATATCTTGAATGGCTATTTCGTTTCACCAGATCTTGTAGATAGGAAGGAGCAATACCATGAATGGACTTGAAAACAATAATAATAACCTTGAATTGGATTCTGTACTTGACTGGCAACCAGTGCAAATTGAATAAAATAGGAGTAATGGAACAAAACCGTGGTTGGCCTGTGATAAGCCTCGCTGCAGAATTTTGCACTCGTTCGAGCTTATTTAATAGACAAGTATAGGCATCCATATAAGAGACTGTTACAATAGTCTATTCGACTAGAGACAAGAGCATGAACTAACGTTTCTGTTATCGATTTTGTTAAATATTTCCTAATTCGTCGAATATTATGAAGATAATAAAATGCTGAACTACATATCTTGGACACGTGATCCACGATTTCTAACATGGTCAGGATATTGGATATTTATATATTGGATGTTGGATATTTACTTTAGCCAGCTGTTGGTTGGTGCCAATAATCATGAACTCTGTCTTACTGTCATTGAGCATCAACTTGTCTGACTTCATCCATTTCCTGATGTCTTCGATACAAGCTTCAATAGATGATATTGCGGCATTCTGGTCGATGCAGTCATCACTTGGCTGAACTCAAGATCGTTCATATTGGCTGAACTCAAGATCGTTCGTGGAAAAATGGTGTAAAAAGTGTGAGAAATGTACATGCATCCCGTAAAGGACAGTCTAGAAGAGCAAGAGCCCCGTTGAAACTGTCTCAATCGGGTTTTAGGCCTCTGTTTTCCACTGTGACTACTTATTGGAAACCACAAACGAATGGTATTCTAATATTGACAACGGTCTCCTGAATGGGGTAATTTTTTTAGATCTGAAAAAGGCTTTTGACACCGTAGATCACAATATTCTAATACAAAAATTGAATCTTTATGGTGTCAATTAAAACCTTGGACTGGTTTAAGTCTTATCTTACTGGACGTAAACAGAAGACCCTTGTAAATGGAGTGTTGTCAGATTATTGTACTATAAATTGTGGAGTTCCCCAGGGATCTATACTATGCCTTTATTATTTATTCTCTACATTAATGATCTCGCCTCGTGTGACTTGTTCTCTAAATTAAGAATGTATGCTGATGATACTACACTTTCCACTGCAGCTGAGGATCCTGAGGAAAATTTTAGCGGGGGGTTAGGGTTAGAATACCCATTAGGTGGGGGGTTAGGGTTAGAATACCCATTAGGCGGAGGGTTAGGGTTAGAAAAAATATTAGGCGGCGGGTTAGGGTTAGGATCTTTGTTGTGTTGGGGTTGGGTTCTAACATTGAATTCACGATTATCGTTAATTCTGAGCGATTTCAAAATTAACGATAATCGTGAATCTCAGGTGAGAGGATAACCTGCTCTGCCAGATAATGTGCGGTTCTCTGGTCAAATTCGCGGTTCTCTGGTCATGGCACTCTCTCTTGAAATCGACGATAGTTTGGGCGACGTACAATGTTCTTTTGGATGATTTGAGTCTGGAAGATTGTCGTTTTACATTAATAACACTTTTACACCATCTAGTTTTAAGTTTGTTTATACTTTAATATATATGCATAGTTGAGAGATTTTAATACTGATTTGGTTTTTGAGCTTGAAGATCCAATTGTTTTTTTATTTTTGCTGTACAAGCTGTCTTATGAAGTTGCTTATATATTAACCTGCAAACTACCGAATCAATGCTAGTCAATGTGAACGTCTAGTCAAGAGCTCTCTGATTTCCGAGTTTAAAAACTCATTGGAACGGCCATTATAAATTGTTACCAATGTGTTAATTGTTGTGGCACTTGTTATTATCTTGGATATTAATGTTTATCATTTTGGATATTAATTATCTTGGATATTAATGATCCCTCGAGTCCGACCCAGTCCATCACTGAATTTGGTCGCCATGCTGGATACGTTATTTGGCAGAGGCTTATTTTCTTTCTCTCTTCCCGTCATTCCCTGCGCGCCTCCGATTTGACTCCCGCTGCTTTCTAATAAAAAATATAACTAAGCCTCTGCGGAGGAGAGAGGCAAGAACCGCTTATGGCCAACCCGGAGCTGAGTCGTGATGATCCTGATGTCCAGCCTCTGCGCAGAAGCAAGCGAACGAGAAAACAACCTCTAAGATCGGCACTAATAAGGAATATTTGACTTTTAAAAATAGTTCAACGGACACCGATGAACTGGAGAGGGGGTGGTGTAGTGCCTGTTGTTCCTAAGTGTTTTGTTCTCAGTAGTCTTTGTGTAAATTGAATGTACGTCATGCGTAATTTGTATATATGTCATCTTATGTAAATGCACGTCATAAAAAAATGCCGAATTGTATAAAACGAGGTGTTGGCAGCGACTTTGACTGATTTAATAAATACTCTTTTGCTCGAACCGTGGATTGTTTTTCTTCCGTAACAATTGAAAGTTTTATTAAAATTGTCAAGCCACTAGCAAGCACAATTGCAGTCTCAAGTGTTGTAGAAAGAAGTGATGGAAGAGTGCCAGAAAGAAGAATTTCAACATTCAATAAACTTACTAAAACAATGTGTTTGAAGATGAATGTTCATTACATTGACAATGAAAAGATAAATAGCTCACACCTGAATGGTTCCAAACTACACCTAAATGTAAAAGGAGATAAAGTTCTTGGAAAAAATTTATGCGAGTTTTTAAAATCAATAAGGCGAGACGATATAAACCCAAAAGATCTTCATGATGACAGGTCCCATTTTCCAAGGAGATATACGAATCATGCTCCGCAACAAGCACCCCCGGCACCACAACGTCTATACATGGAACGAGCGGAGAGTGGCAGTTGGAAACGTTATCTCCAGTACGTGCATCAGGTAATGACTATGTAATAACAGAAAATGTCACCACTATTTCTGCTCTTGAAATTAACGAAGAGAACTGCATAAGTAATCCGAACATTAGTGACATAGAGGGTAGGGTGGATGGGTCAAATTTTGATCAGCAAAGTGAGCGAATTTCAGATCATGGCATCCCATCCCTGGGTTTTGACCCTGTGATTCCTTCCTCTGAAAAGGAGGACGGAAGTATTAATCTCGAAAACTCTACTCCATTTAAAATATTTAATAAATTGAAAGGTTTCAAATTAGTTCACCTAAATATAGCCTCTCTACCAAAACATCTTGACGAATTAAAAATACTTTTAAGTAAGAAATCCGTTGATGTGTTTAGTTTAAACGAAACTAGACTTGATAGTGACGATGAGGTAAACATACCAGGCTATACATTGTATAGAAAAGACAGATCCAGAAATGGAGGTGGTGTTGCTCTATATGTGAGAAGTGTTTTTAACGTGATTGAGAAAACCCATATTTCCCCCAATGATTTGGAAGCCGTATGCATTGAAATAATAAAACCAAAATCTAAATCCGTATTAATTACTACTGTATACAGACCTCCAAATTCGGGATCTGACTTAATGGATAGCCTGGAATCGTTCTTAAATGAACTAGACAAAGAAAATAAAGAGTTGATTCTTACAGGAAATCTAAATTGTGATCTCTTAACAAATGATAATCGTACCCATACAAATAGGTTGATTGATATTTTAAATGTCTTTCAACTTGAGCAAGTGATTACTGATCCTACTCGTATAACATATATAATCATGAATCTTTAATTGATATTTTGGCTACAAATAAACCGAATAAATTGTTAACCTCTGGAGTACTACATATAGGGATCAGTGATCATAGTCTTATTTATGGATGTTTTAAAATATCGATACCGAAAGAAAATCCAAAGATCGTTGAAAGTAGAAATTTCAAAAAATACAACCATAATCTTTTTAGAAGGGATCTTCTTGATGCTCTTAGTAAATGCGATTGCCACTCAGATGATCCGAATGAGATATGGGATAATTTTAAAAGTATTTTTATCCTAATATCAGAAATACATGCTCCCCTTAGATCTCGTAAAGTGAGGAGCGAATACGTACCATGGATAACCCCAGCTATAATTAGGGAAATGAACCATCGTGACTACTTAAAAAAAAGAGCCGTTGCATCAAAGTGCAATAACCTTCATATTGCATATAAGATACAACGGAATCGTGTCAATAGCTTAATTAGAAATGCAAAGAGAACATTTTGCTTACAAACTATAGATGGTAATAAACACAATCCAAAGGAAATGTGGAGAAACATCGACATGGTTGTTGGTCGTCGTGGTCGCTGCTCGAAAACAACATCGGTATCTTCAATTAAAGTGGATAATACCACTATTACAAAAGAAAACGAAATCGCAGAAACGTTAAATGTATATTTTAGCGAAATAGGAGAAAAACTGTCTTCTAACCTAAACGAAACAGATCGGGCATTTTCTGAATATGTCACACCTGTTTCGAATGAATTTAAATTTTCGACAATAACAAACCTTTTTGTCGCTAAGGCTATAAATGAAATGAAACCGAGTAAGGCTTCTGGCCTTGATAAGATCTCCGCAAGGTTATTAAAAGATTCTTCGGATGTCATTGTGCCTTTTTTAACTGAACTTTTTAATTTATCATTAACTCAGGGTATTTTTCCTAACGACTGGAAACAAGCCCGTGTCTCTCCGATATTCAAATCCGGAGACAAAGAAGATTGCAGCAACTATCGACCAATCTCTGTGTTATCAGTTGTTTCTAAGTTATTTGAAAAACTAGTTTTTGAGCAATTGAATACATATTTAATTCGAAATAAGGTTTTTACACATTATCAATCAGGATTTCGTAGAGGCCACTCTACTACCAAGTAATAAAAAAATTAGAATTATATGGTGTCAAGGGAATTATGTTGCGATGGTTCATTTCTTATTTTTAAAAGCAATCGTAGTCAAATTTGTAAGGTGGGAAGATCATTATCATCCATGAAAAATATAAAAACTGGAGTACCGCAGGGATCGAATCTGGGTCCACTATTATTTTTGATTTACATAAATGATCTTCCTAACTGTTTAAACGATTCCATTCCTGCGATATTTGCTGATGATACTAATATAACTGTAACCGGTGTTTCGGGTGAAGATATTGAGAGAAAACTAAACATAGAACTAAATAGCTTACATCACTGGCTACTAGCGAATAAATTATCTCTAAATATCAGCAAAACGGAATACATGATCATCGGGTCTCGACAGAGATTATCGCGAATTGAAATAGACCCTAATGTTTTAATTGACGATCAAAATATTAATCGTGTGACTACCACAAAAACTCTGGGTGTTTTTATTGATGAAAAAATAACATGGAGAACCCATGTTGATCATGTATCCAAAAAAAATATCAAAAGGAATAGGAATCCTACGAAGAGCTAAAGATGTATAGTCAGTAAGGATAGTCTAAAGAAATTATATCAAGCTCTAGTCCTACCTCACTTTGATTACTGTTCCCTTGTTTGGGACAACTGCTCAGGTGAATTAAAAGATAAACAAGACGCCCGCTAGGCGTTAACTCGGGCTACTTGAGGTTGTGGCTTGTTGAAAGACATTGTAGGCAAATTCAGTGATTTGAATTCAATATACACAAATCTATAGTTGTAGGTACATGTAATGATACGGCTGTCAGTGCAGGGGTGGTTAAATTTTCCATCATTGCAAACCCATAACATAGTGTTGGCCAACGGCTTTGATTATACGAAGGTGAGTTGGCTCAGTATCCAAGCTGGCTTACTGAGAATTCTGCCCCACCAAATGAGCCACCCTGTTTGCTGACCTAATCCAGTTCTAGTCAACAGGGTCAGCCTGGCAAGCGAGCCGGCCTGTGCTCATGTAATAACAATTCATATGGTCAGTCCGCAAACAGGTTTAGTTTGAGCAAGTATTAAATCAGTTAATCTTTTTCTCAGTGTATAAGGCATAGCAGTAAATCAAACCATTTAGCTGGCAGTAGCAAGGTGTCATAAGCTATTATAAACAGTTTAAAGAAATGTAATTCAAAATCATTATTTCTTTCACTATTTCTTTATATAACATTTTGAGCCAGTAAACATATTCATAATTGCTGCCGTAGGCAGCACACTAATCTTGACATGGGTTATCTATGTCTCGTGCCCAGACCTCTTTCCGCACCTATGTATAGTCAACGAGATCTCGATATATGTGAAAATTTCCTAGGCCGGTGGATGTTCAGTTTTATGACGTTTTGTGACGTAGTTTAGTTTGCTCTGGAACGAGATTGTTCACATACTCCAGAGGGTTATTCGTTTTCACGGAAGTTGTACGGAATTAATGTTCGGAGCTTGTCAACGCCACCACGAACATGGTATTTTCTGATCACGCAACGCTATGAGGAGAGAGGCCTTTGGTGCGGTTGGGAATTTCAATTCATTTCAGTGAGGAGATATTCTGTTTTCAAGGTAAGACGACAAAGATAGTTCTGTGTACTTAGTTTTTCTTGTTTGTCTCGTGTGTACACGCAACTCAAATCAAACGAAGTCATTGTGATTGTGCTCGTTAAAATCAAACCTAGCGAAGCCGGTGACATTTGACAGTTCTCGCCAAAGACATCAATATTTACAATAGGTTTGTGCCTGTTGCTCAACAAACTTACATCTGTGCAGAGAAAAACCTTGTCATTACTTTACCTGAAATGGGAGTGACAATCGATCAATATCGTGCCCGAATTGGTGGACACAACGTAAGAATATTGATGTTAATTCAGTTGGTTGTAACAACCAGTATGCAAATTTTTAAACGATTTACATATTCAGTCATAACAGGCCAGTTTCGCTACTGGTAACAACTATGGTATTACTAATATTGATGTGTATATTTATATTTTGTGTATATTTATATTTTCCAACAGCAAGTGATAGTGAATATCATGTTACAATGTGTATGTTATTGTTGCTCTGTTGTTGAGAATGGCAAATGATGTCAAAGAAAATCCTGGTCTCACAATATATGATGTTGTTCAACCTCGTACCCAGGGCATTTTGCCTCCACGGTGGAAGGTCGGCGAAAATGTCCCTAAGATCGGCTGGTCCATTCTATAATGCGATTGGCTTGTCATAAAACTCAATTAATTCAGCCGAGTATTATTTATTCATCTAAATCTGAATGCTGTCTTTAAATTGTACAGCAAATTAGAAGTGATAACTTTCACTAAATTGGATATATGCTTCTTCATACCTTTTGTAAGCGATAACCATGGATGTATGGTAAATTATTAATCTTGTTAGCTGCTTTTATGCCGACAAAATAATGCTGACATGAACAACTCTGATTATTTTTCAATTGTTCAGGTCAATAAAGTAGACAAAGGCAATGGAACAAAGACCACAAAAATTATCATATCTAAACACCCAGAAATTATGGGTGTCATGTGACCAGCCGATCCCAGGGCCATTTTCCACTGTGGAAGCAAAATGCCCTGGGTACGAGGTTGGATGTTGTTGACCCAAGTAAAACGATTTGTGCTGATTTTAGACAAGGCAATACAAAACAATTTAAACAAAATGTGCAATAATACATTATCAAATAACAAACATTAATGCATGGGATTCATCATTCCTAAATGTCACATTGTGTTGGAAATAACCTTTATACTTGTATAAGAAATAATGTTAATAAAACCTTTTTGCTCTGATAAAATGTATTCTTTGCAATATAGTGACCCATTTGCCGGTGATTGGTTTATGGCAACTAACAATCCACCTTATTTTTTTGAAAATGCACTCAATATTCTATTTTTGGAGTCTCGGTTAAACTATCAACATTGCTTGCTAACTGTTGATTGCAACACTGTTGCAATTTTTAAGACATCTGAAGGGAACATCTGAAGGGATGTGTGCTAATAACCGTCGAAGGTAATAATAACCTAGTATTTATCGATTTTGTTTTTTGGTTTATCAAGCTTTGGTAATTAATTATTGATGATTGAAAAAAATTTGTGACCATAAATGCGATAACAAAGCAGTTTCCCCTACGGTTCTACCCGCGCCTCTTTACGTCGCCAATCTGTCTTGTAAAATATTGGAATTTCTTTGAAATGAGGCAGCACTTCACTTGCGATAGTAATTTCTAGTTTTAGCATATTTATTATTTGAGAGGCTTTATACATACTAGTGACTAGTCCAGTGGGACAGCCAGCTAGCTAATTGTAATATAAAGACAGATTACTGCATAGTTAACTATGTTACTGTCTCGGTTAGCGAGCCAACTCGCTTTCCGTGTAGTCAAGGCCAAAATTCAGACCCGTCACTGGTAAACCAGCAAACAAGTTGGTATGGGTGTCAGAGATTTATATACTGTGTGTTCATTTGTAAGCATTTGTGTATAATAATACATGTATGAACAATCGATACAAACTTACTGATAACCCAGAACATTTTGGAGCCCCATTTAATCTTACAGGTAAAATATCGAGTGAAACAGGGTTACTCAATGGCAACAATGAGTGTCAGAGATTTATATACTCTAGTCTGTACGTTCATTTGTAAGCATTCGCATATAATAATATGAACAATCGATACAAACTTACTGATAACCCAGAACATTTTGGAGCCCCATTTAAGCTTACAGGTAAAATATCAATATCAATATAAGTGAAATAGGGTAAAATTCGATAGCAACATTGCATACTTTAATAATAGTACTTGGTATATGTGAAACAATAAACTATAGCATCGACTTTATTTTGTATAATGATAACATGATAACAATAAACAATACAGGCAACAAAGTTTATAAAAATATTACAGTTAC